>JZSA01004979.1:0-16544 GCA_000956155.1 Cotesia vestalis | reverse complement strand
AAAAAAAAAAAAAAAAAAAAAAAAAAGCAGGTTTTCTGCTATACTAACAAAATACAGATCACAAATCTATAAGAATCTCATCATTATCGTTTGATGATGAATATTCACCGTCGGAATTGTAATCAGCATTTTCCCTAGTGAAACAGCAAGCTCTAACAGAATTATTTTCTGTTGTTCTTGATGATGATGATGATGATGATGATGTTGATGTCGACATGACTTCTGTTGTTATCATCGATGAAGCCGGTTCTCTGACATGTGCTGCAGATGATGAAGATGTTGTTTCACAATGATGACACATTCTGTCAGCAGACTTTTCTTCATCCATTAATAAATCTGGAGATGTTGAAGAATCTGGAGATGCTGGAGAATCTGGAGATGCTGGAGAATCTGGAGATGTTGAAGAAGCTTGAGTATCATCATTAGCATCATATTCATCATCTGCCATGTATCCATCATCACTATCATTATCTTCACTGAATCTTAACCAGTGTAAGTTTAGCCTAGACATACCACCTGATGTCTCAGGCTGCGGTGATGATGATGGTGGTGGTGGTGGTGGTGGTGACAAGCTCATCCTCTGTCTTCGACGTGGTGGTGAATTTTCCCCATCTTCAAAAAGTCTTCGTCGACCTAGCCTGGATATACCACCTGATGTCCTGGGCTGTGGTGAATTTTCCCCATCTTCCAAAATTCTTCGTCGAGCTAAGTCTTCTCGCTCACTTGAAGTCGATGAGCTTCGTTGTTGGAGGCGACGTCGTCCTCGTAGACATCGCCGTCCTCGTTCTTGTTGGTCTGATTGATGTCGTTCCAATAACCACCGACTTATCAGACTTCTCATGCCAGTCGCCTCTTGAGCCCATGGATGAAATCTGCTACTCATTCGTATCAGTGCTGATGTTGGTGGTGGTGGTTGAACGTTGAAATTACGTTCTCGAAGACTATGATCTCGGCAAGCATCATTGAGATTCAAAAATATATTCACTGCATAGTCTTGGAGAATGTAATAACGTCTGTCTGTTATGCTGTTGATTCCAAACAAACGAAACCACCAAGCTTCAACGTCGTGGCGCAACAAAAACATCGCAGCATAATTCCCAATGGTGATAATTGGCATGTCTGATAAGCCAATGCCACTGGAAATAACTTCTACTAATGCATCCTTTATAGCATCCAATAAATTATTGATATCATTTGGAAATAATGTAATGGATGTTGATGGAGTTACGCACATAGGTGAAGAAATTTTACAAATTTCACACATGTGTGTGGGTTGTTTTACTCCAGCCCTTTCTAAAACATCATCATCATCCTATTCTACTTCATACCAATTAAAATTATCTTCATCATCCGCTGCATAGCCATCTTCATTATCCGCTGCATAGCCATCTTAATTATCCACCATATACTCTTCAGACTGATTATGATGAGGATGATGATCATGATCATCATCATCATCATCATCATCATCATCATCATCATCATCATCATCATTGTACACCCTGAACCGTAGTAAATTAAGCCCCGGATGTCCTGCTGACGTTCCAGGTTGTGGGGATGCTAAATTTGACGATGACTGTAGTGGTGGTGGTGGTGGTGGTGATGAAAATTCTAATCTTCGACGTACATGCGGTGGTTGTTGTGAATCCAATCCATCAGATCCTCGTCTCCGACGACGACTAACTCGTGTGGTTGGAACTTCATGATCATCATCATCATCACCAGATGATGGCTGTCGTTGTCGTTGTCGTCGTTGTTGGTGTCGTAGACCACGCAGAACACGTCGTTGTTGATGTTGTTGATGTTGTTGTTCCAGCTGTCGTTGTTCTTCTTCTTGCTGATGTAAATTTGTCATTAATTTTCCCAATACCAAATTTGTCAATCCTACAGCATGATCAATTCGAATAGATTGAATAGCATTTATTAAATTCTCAACACTTGATGGTGATTGTGGTTGGAAAGGTGATGGTTGTTGTTGTTGTTGTTGTTGTTGTTGCGGATCAATGATCAATGGAAATTGAATGTTACTTATATTTAAAAATAATCGCCACGCATAATCATCGAATGATTCATATATGGAAGAAGTCATTGAATTATCACCAGTAACTCCAAACAACTGAAACCACCACGATTCCGTATCATGGCATAATCTTAACATTGTTGAAAAATTACCAATCCGAATGCGTGGATATCCTGAGATCTCTTGACCGTTAGAGATAGCTTCGTGTACTAATTCACGTAAATGATCAGTCAAAGCGTTCATATCAAAATTAAACAATTCAATCCATATGCGTGGAACTACGAGATCATAGTTGATGAAGCGATCGATCCGATTAGCATCTCCTGCGTTTGCCATTGTTACTGAAAAAAAGAAATCTTGTTAAAATCAGCTTGCCACAGTATATTCTTTTTACACTTAATTTCCTAATTCATTTTTTTATTCTCTAAATTAAATTATCAATTGATTTTTTTTATTTAACTATAATTATTTTAACTTGTTAAAATTTATTTAATTTTAACCATTGTTAAATTATTTTAATCTTTATTTTTTATTTTATTTTATATTATTATTTAATCTTAATGAACATTTGTTATCTTTATCACCTTTATGTATGAATTTTTTATAATTTATTCCCTGATTAAAAAAGTATTGAGACAAAGAAAAAAGTATTGAAAAGTATTCGTTTTCTTACCAATCCAATACTTTTTTAATCAGGGTTTATTTTATTATTTTTAATGAACACTTTATTAATTTTTATATTTAAATATTCAAATATTCAATATATATTAAATAATTTTATAAATTATTGTAAATACTTACGTTTTAATACGTTTTAACACGTTGCAATTAAAACCACACCTCTCCTCCACAGCGTATTAAAATTTATCACGGTTGTGATCTTTTGTTGTACCTCGAAAAACTATAGGATTTCTGAAAAAACGGAAAACCCGCAACACCCGCGACACCCAAGTTTCGAGTAGAGACGGAGAATACAAAAGTTTCATGCTAGTGAGTGAGACAGCAATATGGCGGCTCTTGTAAACAAGCCGGCGTGCTGTCGCCGGTTCGCGCCTGGTTGTCTTGACCAAAAAATGCTATAGTTAGCAATAAATTTTTGGAATAAACATCAAGAATTATTAATAATTTATTAAATAATAAATATCAATCGTCAAAATGAGATGACATTGCTTTTAAATAATTTTATTATTAATTTAATGCTGAAGAACCAGGAAAAAATTATAATTTAAAAAATGACATCCATTTTTTTTTTCGTTGAAAAAAAAATTTTTTTTTTTAATACTCTTACAATAATAGTTTATTTATAAAAATTTTTTTAATTATTAATTTTTCTAATAAATAAACTATATTTTATAGAAAAATTCTTAACTCTCCCACGACAAAAAAAATCACATGTCAATACATAAGTCAATTCGAAACGCCCTCTAACAAAGCTTAGAATTTGTCCATGATGGTAACTGGACTTTTATGGTAACCAAACTATGATGGTAAATAGAATTGTACTATTATCATCAACTCAAAACTTTAAATATTTAAATTTAAACTATCCCTAATTTATTTGAAAAAAAAAAAAAAAAAAAATTAAACTATCATTAATTTATTTAAATTTAAACTATTACTAATTTATTTAAATTCAAACTATTATTAAATTATTAAAAAAAAAAAATATTTAAATTTAAATTATTATTAAATTGTTTTTCAAAAAAAATATTCAAACTATTATTTTTTTTTAAAACATTTAAATTAAAAATCTTATTAATTTATAATAAAGAAATTTAATTGCTGATAATTAAAAATAATTATGATTTATTGATTTTTTTTTACAAAATTTACAATTAATTTCTAATGGAATATCATCAAAAAAATCATCGTATTCAATAGCTGTTGTTCTATAATGTTTATTACAGCGCCTGTACTTCATGATGTCCTTGTCCTCCTGAAAAGCTGCTGGTAGTTTTGACCAGATACTAAAGAACGACAGTACAAGTTGGCCTGCTGGGCATGATTGCTGCAGAAATGACAAGTGTAATCTTGGCGTTTTTTTAGCGGTGGGCAGTCCAAATTCTCCAAGTCAATAATTGTCTTTGACTTGAAAATATTCTGAAGCCAGCGTTTTTTCTCTAAGCCTTTGACGTATATAAAGTGCTTGTCAGCTACTGCTTTATTTATGACTTGGTTGAGTTTGGTGTAGGCAACTTGTAAAAAATATTATTAATTTATCTTAAAACTATTTAAGCTATTATTATTAATTTAATAAGAAAAAAATATTTAAACTATCACCAGTCTATTTTAAAAATATTTAATTTTAAACTATTATTAATTTGAAATATTTAAATTTATTTAATTGTTGATGATTAAAGATAATTATGCTTTATTGTTTTCTACAGAATTTACAATTAATTACTAATGGAATATCATTAAAAAAATCATCATATTCAATAGCTGTTGTCCTATAATGTTTATTACAGCGTCTGTACTTCACGATGTCCTTATCCTCCCGAAAAGCTGTTGGTAGTTTTGACCAGATACTGTTGATTTTGTCAGCAGCACATCCAATAATAAAATATTTAGGTAGCATGGCAATATCTTGAGGTCTCATGTCTTCAATACTCAACTTGCAGAATAATTTCAGTGATTTTTCAAGCGATGGACTCCCACAGTAATTTTTGACAAACCATTCTTTTAATTTTTTAACATTCTCTAAAGCACACCAGTACAAGTTGGCATGCTGTTCATGGTTGCTGCAGAAATTACTATAATAATCCTGGCGTTTTTTCAGCGGTGGACAGTCCAGGTTCTCCAAGTCAATAATTGTCTTTGACTTGACAATATTTTGTAGCCAGCGTTTTTTCTCTAAGCCCTTGACGTATATGAACTGCTTGTCAGCGACTGCTTTGTCTATGACTTGGTTGAGTTTGTCGTAAGCAACTTGTCCTTCAGCCCAGGAAATTTTATGGCATGCAGCGATGATAGCTTTGTTAAGTCGCTGGTAGTGTAACGATTGAAAGTCCCAAGGGTAAGGCGGCTTGAAGACTGTACTTGATATTTCTTCAATCTCCTGGTTAATGGTGATCCAAGCCAGCTCCTTGGCTATGAAAGTTTCACCTTGAAATCCTTGAATGTCAATTATAATTTCCATGATGCTTCCAAGTTGAAGAGAGGATTAAAACTGAACTGCTGGGAACTCACTGTGTTTATATAATATCACTCGTGGAAAGTCGCGATTGGTTGTTGCTGAGTAGTGGGAGAAACGATTCGTGATGAGTAGTAGGAAAAAACGATTCGTGGTGAGAAAGGGATAATGACGTCAGATAAAATGATGCAACAAACAGACGTGATGGCTAGTTCAAGATGGAGGTTATGACGCCGCGTTAGAAAAGATGATGCAACAAACAGACGCGATGGCTAGTCTCAAGATGGAGGTTATGATGCCACATCAGAGAAGATGATGAAATAAATGGACATGATGACTAATTCAAAATGGAGGTTATGATGCCACGTCAGAGAAGATGATGAAATAGATGATTTGTGGTTGGGGTTGAAGAAAGACTGACGCAATCGCGAGCATATAAAAGCGGGCAACTCTGCAAACATTTTCATTATCAAAGTGAATCTTATACAGTGAAGTACCTCTGCAAGAATAGAATCTACAACCAAGTGCTACGACCGAGTGCTACAGCCAAGTGCCACGACCGAGTGCTACAACCAAGCGCTACAACCAAGTGCTACGATAAAGTGCTACAAGAACGAATCTCTACTCAGCGCTTTACAGCTCTCTCTCTTTAAGAAGACTCTGTAAGGAAATTCTTCAAGTCAAAATGGATTTGAAGACAGCCATCACCAACTTGGTTTCATCAGTCATCACAGCCTTTGAAGAACTCAACCAGCTTGATCAAATTCCTCAAGCTACAAGTTTGAGGTGGTTTGATATCTGTGAAGACAATGCTCAGTACTACAGCACCATTCTACTCGACTCAACATCAAGCGTTCATCTTCGACAATGTCTACAGTCAAACATTGCGCTCCTGAACACCTATGGAGAAAAATTTCTAGGATTGAGTCATAGAGTTGTTGGTGGTGATCTTGGCAATCGAGCTGCAACCATCAAGTGGCAGGACATGGAGAGTGCATTCGAGGGTAGAATCAAGACGGGATGTGTCATTAATCTCCGTCACACTGACTTGAAGACCTTCTTGAACGATGCTGAGAACTTAGTCATCGGGAAAGTTCAAGAAGCCATGCAGCAGCATGGAAGTCTGAAAGTCAACACCCTGCTCCTTTGTCGATTTGAATGCCACAAGAATGATGCTGTTGTTGTAGAGACCAAGTCATTCCAGAGTAAGAGCTCAACAATTTTGGCGGCAACTGGATTACATGAATGGTATCAAGAAAGCGTAGTGAATCAAACGTTGAGAAAAGTTGACGAGCTTCAGGAAAATCAGTCAGGCTGGAGTTTGTCAGAAACTCTCAACCTGAATGTTAATATTTCAAGATATACGCCACTACAAGCAGGAATTTCAACATTTGTACAAGTCCCAGGTGATCTTGGGAAAAAAAAGGGGCTAGTCAACATAATTAATGAGGATCACTACTGCTTTCTTTGGTGTGTCGTTGCAGCTCTGTATCCAGTTGAAGCAAACAGGAATTTACCATCTTCATATCCATATCCCAGCTCAGTATTGGATCATACGGGAATAGAATTCCCTATAGAGTTGAAGGACATACCAATATTCGAAAAAATGAACGATTTAAGAATTAATGTGTATGGTATAGAGCCAAAAGAAAATGAAGAAGATCCTAGTGTCATTGTCCCTCTGTACTTGAGTTCAAATCTTGAGTGTGAGAAAGATACTATCCATTTGCTTATGATTGAAACGAACCTAACATTAAACGAAGATGATAGTATTCAGAATCACAAGCCTATATTTCACTTTGCATGGGTTAGAAATCTTTCACGATTAGTGGGAAGTGCTATCAAAAAGGGAAACTACAAGTTATTCTTCTGCGATCGTTGTCTCTGTCATTTCAGACACGAAGAATCATTCCAGAGACACAAATCTGATTGTCTTCAGTACAACAAAGTTAGAATGACTCTACCTACCGAAAAAAACAAAATACTGAAATTCAAAGATCATAGATACAAGGATCCAGTACCGTTTGTTGTATACGCGGATCTTGAAAGCGTCCTGGAGGAGGAAACAGAAGACATTCAAAAACATACACCTCACAGTATAGCTTATTACCTTCATTGCAGTTATGACAATTCACTATCCAAATTCAATCTAAATCGTTCACCTGATTGTATCAAGTGGTTTGTGGAAGAACTTGAGTCAATAAGCCATCAAGTCAGTGGTTATTTAAGAAATCCGAAACCACTTCCAAAATTGACTGATGAAGAACAAAAGTCATTTAATGAAGCAGTGAATTGTCATATTTGTAATAAACCGTTAAATTCTGCCAATGATAAGAAAGTCCGAGATCACTGTCACTTCACCGGGAAATTCAGAGGAGCTGCTCACAACTCCTGCAACCTAAATTTTCAACAGAGTCACATTATTCCAGTAGTCTTTCACAACTTATCCGGCTATGACAGTCACTTTATCTTAGAGTCAGTAGCGACAATTTTTAATGGTTTAGTTCAAATATTACCGATTAATAAAGAAAAATATATTGCATTCACCAAGACTGTAGACAATACTAACATTCATCTCAGATTTATAGATTCATTTAGATTCATGGCATCGAGTATTGACAAACTTTCATCTTACTTGACTGACGATGACATGACAATCACACGACAGTTTTACTCTGACCCTGAACAACTGAAACTTGTTACAAGCAAAGGAATATTTCCCTACGAATATGTAGACTGCTTAGAAAAATTAGACGAGACTCAACTACCAAACAAACAAGCTTTTTACTCTCGACTGAATGACAAACACGCTAGTGACGAAGACTACTCGTTTGCTCAAACAGTATGGAATAAATTCAATGTGCAGACTCTCGGTGAATACTCTGATCTCTATCTTAAAACAGATGTCTTATTATTGGCAGATATTTTTGAAAATTTCCGTGCAAGTTGTTATAAAACGTACGAGTTAGATGCTCTACATTATTATACTGCTCCAGGACTTGCTTTTTCTGCTATGCTCAAACACACAGGGGTGCAACTTGAGCTATTACTAGACCCCGAAAAGATCCTGTTTTTTGAGAAAGGTCTCCGTGGCGGAGTTTCTCAATGCGCCAATCGATATGCAAAAGCCAACAACCGCTACATGGGTGAGGACTTCAATCCAGAAGAAGAAGAGTCCTACATCATGTATCTGGACGTGAACAACCTCTATGGAGCGGCAATGAGCATGCCTCTACCTCAAGATTCCTTCGAGTGGGAGGAAAATATCACGGAGGAGAATATTTCATCAATTTTCAACTCTGATGAATCCACTGGATACGTGCTTGAGGTTGACTTGGAGTATCCTGAAGATCTACATGAACTCCACAAAGACATGCCATTGTGTCCAGAGCACTTCACTCCACCAGGCAGCAAGACTCATAAGTTAGCTACGACACTGCATCCAAAAATGAATTATGTAATTCACTACAAGAACTTGGAACAGTGCTTACAACTTGGAATGAAACTTGTAAAAGTTCACCGAGTCTTGAAGTTTGCACAATCACCATGGCTCAAACCTTATATCGACAAGAACACCGAGTGTCGAAAAAATGCCACCAATGAATTTGAAAAGAACTTTTTCAAACTCATGAACAACGCGGTCTTTGGTAAGACCATGGAAAATATGCGCAAACACAAGGATGTCAAGCTGGTGAATAAATGGCTTGGTCGATATGGCGCAAAAAGTTTGATTTCAAAATCAAACTTTAACAGTTTCACTATTTTCGGGGAGAATCTGGTAATAGTTGAACTGAATAAATTGAATGTTTATTTTAATAAACCAATTTATGTTGGCTTCAGTATCCTCGACCTATCGAAGATCTTTGTGTATGACTTCCACTACAACTACGTCAAGCGGAATTTCAACAACGACGCAGCGAAACTGCTCTACACCGACACGGACAGTCTCATCTACCACTTCCAAGTACCTGATGTTTTTCAAATTATCAAACGTGATATACACAAGTTTGATACATCTGACTTCCCTATCAACAACGACTACGGTATGCCTCAGAAAAATAAGAAGGTTCTCGGACTCATGAAGGATGAAAACAATGGCAAAATTGTGTCAGAGTTTATCGGCCTTAGAGCTAAATTGTACGCGTTCAAGCTACACGAGAAGAATGAGGTAAAGAAGAGAGCCAAGGGGGTCAAGGGATCAACTTTGCGGAAGATCACGTTCGATGACTTCAAGAATTGCTTGCTGGATCATGTAAATATTTGTAAGGAGCAATTCTTGATAAGAAGCGAAAAGCATCAGGTGAAAACAGTCAAGCAGAACAAGCTTGCGCTGAGCTGGGATGACGATAAACGTCAACTGCTGGATAACTCCACGGATACTCTTCCGTGGGGTTACAAACCAGCAGAGGTTGAACCCCCAGCCAAAAGAAGAAGAAGATGTGAATAATTAGACTTAAGATTGTAAATAAATGTAAATAGTTAGTTTTAAGATTGTAAATAATAATAAGTTTTAAGATTATAAATAATTAGATTTAGGGATGTATATATAAATAGTTATAAGGTTGTGAATAATTAGTTTTAAGGTTGTAAATATATAGATTTAAGTTTTTTATTAATTTATTAAATTTCTAATTTATCAATCCAACTGTTATGATTATTTTCAAAGCCTAACCATTTTACATAGTATTTATTTCCACGCTTTTTAATAATTTTTTCAACTAAGTATACATCGGGATATTTGACTTTGCTGAGTTCCTCTTCGTAGAATCCGCCTTGTATTGGTTGATCCTGGTAGTCCACAAGCTTGTATGTTGTTGGACTTGTATTCTGAACAGTCTGGATGGTAAAAATCTCAGTTGTCCAGTTTGGTGTATATCCTTTCTCAAATACATTTTTATACTTGCTGATTCGAACCTTGTCACCAACTTTAAATTTATTTTTCTTCTTTGATATGCCCAGAACATTTTGTACCACCTGGCAGCAAACAACAAAAATTAACAAGAACTCTAGATGATAAGTCTAATTATGTAATACATTGTAAGAATTTAAAACAATGTTTAGATTTAGGCTTAGAACTTGAGAAAATACATCGAGTCTTGAAATTTGAGCAGTCAGACTGGCTCAAGTCATACATTGATAAAAATGCTGATTGCCGAAAATTAGCGAAAAATGATTTTGAGAAAAATTTCTACAAGTTGATGAACAATGCGGTTTTCGGTAAAACGATGGAGAATGTTCGCAAATACATGGAAGTTTGGCTTTGTACAAAGTGGGAGGGGCGTTATCAGGTATCAGACCTGATTTGTAAGCCTGATTTCTACAGCCTTACTGTATTTAATGAGGATATGGTCATAATTGAAATGAAAAAAGCTAAAGTTTTATTCAATAAGCCAATCTATGTTGGATTAAGCATATTAGACTTGTCAAAAACTTATATCTACGACTTTCACTACAATTATGGAATGAAAAATTATGAAAAAATGACTAAATTATTGTACACTGATACAGATAGTCTTATTTACTAATTTAATGTACCCAACATCTACGAAGACATCAAACGTGATATCTCAAGGTTTGATACCTTTGACGACCCACCCCAAAATGTCTTCAACATGCCGTTGGCAAACAAAAAGGTTCTGGGGCTCATGAAGGATGAGAACAACGGAAAAATTATGTCCGAGTTCGTAGGTCTTAGAGCCAAGCTCTACGCCTTCGAGATTCACAACCCTGAAAAGGAACAAGACAAGATCAAGAAACGGGCAAAAGGTATCGGAGGATCAGCCTTGAAGACCATCACGTTTGATGACTTCAAGAGATGTCTTTTCGACAATGTATTGCTAAGAAAAGAGTTATACAAGATAAAAAGTAAAAAACATCAAATACACACAATAAAACAGGAAAAACTTGCTCTCAGTTGGGCTGATGACAAACGTCAACTCATTGAGGCCAGCACAGCCCATGTACCTTGGGGTTACAAAGGCTCCTTAGATTTTAAGAAAAAAAAAATTGTTGAATATAACGATGAAAATAATAATAAAAGACAAAAAGTTTTATTATATTAAAAAACAATGTAGATATAGTTTTAAGGATTTATGTACTAAGGTTTTGTAAATGAAACAATGTAAATATAGTTATAAGATTTATTGAATCATAAAAAACAACATATAATTTGTGTTTTAAATATCAGATTTATTAACCCAGCTATTATGTTTAGTATCAAAACCTAGCCATTTAACATAGTATTTATTTCCACGTTTTCTAATTACTTTTCAACGAGATATACATCTGGATATTTGACTTTGCTGAGTTCTTCATTGTAAAATCCTCCTTTGATTGGTTGATCCTGATAGTCCACGAGCTTGTACGTCGATGGATTTGTATTCTGCACCGACTTGATTGTGAAGATTTCTGTTGTCCAGTTTGGTGCGTATCCTTTGTCAAAAACATGCTTGTACTTGCTGATTCGGACTTTGTCTCCAACTTTGAACTTCTGCTTCGATTTGGTTTTCAGTGGTTGATATATATTTTCCAATAGTCGTTTCTCCTGAGCAGTGGTAACATCGGCAGGTTTCATTTTGATGGTACTGTGTTTGGTGTTGTTGTAAGTATTCACCAAGTCATCAAGTATATCGGTCCACTTGTAGCTGCCGCGAGCTGTAAACTCTCGCCACATTTTAGTCTTAAGTGTTCTATTGAAACGTTCACATATGAATGCTTTGAGATTGCTGAATGTTGAATACAGATTTATCTTGTGCTGCTTCATCAGATCTTTGAATTCTTTGTTGTAAAACTCTTTACCCTGATCAACATGGAGATTCTTAGGGATACGACCTTGCTGGAGTACAGACTTCATAGCACTAGTGACATCTACACCACTTTTAGACTCAATTGGAACTGCCCAGGCATACTTTGAAAATATATCTATGATTGTGAGCAGATATTTGTATCCTTTATTGACTGTTGCATATGGAATCATCTTAACCAAGTCAGCTTGCCAAGTCTCATCGAGACCTCGGATGTCAACATGACGACGTTTATAGTTCCTGCGAGATGGTTTGTGAAGCTCTTCCTCAATGTTATAGTTTCCATCAGAAATTACATTGAAACCTCTACCAGCAGGGCCTCGTTGACCTGACTTGTCATTGTCCAGTGGACGTCCAAATATATCGATGCTCATGATTGTGAACACTTTGACTGTCAGCGTGCGAATGATTTAATTTTCCAGAAGCTTTTAATATATAACTCCAGCCTCCCTAAGCTCTTCAATAATTGACATGATTTCATTCGTGTGAGTTGGATTTCCAGCAGCTTGAGACGCCATCAACAGTCGCAAACGATCAACTAGTTCATTTGGATCATCCCAGTAAATATAGTCCATAGGTTTCTTGGTGGTAATCATAAATTTTGGTAGTCCTCTACCATGCTTTTCAACAAAATAAGCAATATAATTGTTGTAATTGTCAGTTGAATCTCTGTAAATACTTTTGGTCGAATCATAACCTTTCCTATGAGTATTTGTTCTCTGGATAATTTCCAAATATTTTGTCTTATCATCTTGCGTGATAAGCGTATCTTTCGGTGTCTTCATGAACAATAATTTCAACAACCCGGGAGTTATTGGATAATTTCTGTCTTTGACAGTTATTGTATCACTTGCAAATGAAATTGGTGAATCACCCATATGCATTTCACCATATTTTCTGCGTACACCATATCTCATATCATTATCTTTATGTTTTTTACTTAAAAGTTGTACGTAATTAATGAGTAGAGAATTTTTACGTGCTGGAGTACTTGTTGATGCTGGTGGTGAGGCTATAGCAAGTGATGTGTTGTTAAATGAACTTTCATCATCTGATATTAAACTGTTGTATACTACTGGATCACCATATAAAGATTTTTCAACCTCTTGTTTTTCAACTTCTTGTTTTCCAACCTCTTCTTTTTTAATATTTTCTTCTTTTAGCTTTAAAGATTCAACTAAACTCTAAAGTGGTGTGACAATAGGTTTAAACATTTCCTCCATGGCTTTTTCAACTGTATCTTTGCCCAACTTCAACATCTTATGCTTCCGTCAGAATATATACCATCAATCTGATTAAACAGCGTCTCCAGAAACTGATACTTTGGTTGGTTAAGAGACTTTGAGTAAAGATATATATTCTCAAACCTCAAACCGTTTGGATGTACAATAAGAGACAGTAGAGCATTGGTCTTTCCACAGTTTGATGGCCCGCAAAACACTGCACGGATACTGTTGGGAAGTAAAGCACCGTGTCGTTTGAGTTTCACACCGGTCCCTTGAACAATTTGATCAAAATTGATAACTGGAAACTGAGCTCTTGGTTTGTTGAACTCCATGACTGCTGATGAGATTCTGATCTCAAGAGGTATATATACCGGCTTATATAGATAAGGGAGTCAGTCTTCGATGTGACATGTCTGAGAACAGACGTGGTAAAGGTTTGTTCAACAACATAATCAATAAGCTCCCACTTGAACTTCACATACCAGGGTATCAGTACTGCGGTCCAGGTACAAAGTTAGCTCGAGGTGATCTAGGTATAAATCCTCTGGACGCTGCTTTTAAGGAACACGATATTGCTTACTCGAAAAATCGTGAAAATTTAGAAGCCCGTCACGAGGCTGATAAAATCCTTGCTGAGAAAGCGTGGCAACGATTTCAAGCAAGAGACGCTGCTATTGGTGAAAAAGCTGCTGCGTGGGGTGTGAATAAAATCATGAAGTTGAAAAGACGTTTCGGTATGGGTCTTAAAAAAGAAAAACCTATTACTAAGGGTGAGACAATGAAGAGAAAGATGGACAAGCCTAAGACAACAAAGCTCAATACTACCAAGAAAAAAGATGTTGCTCTAAGACAGATTGTTGATGAAGCTAAAAAGTCTATGCGACCTGGTGGAGATCCAGTTAAAACAGCTGTTGAAGGTGCTCGCAAGGCTGTCAAGAAAGCTAGTGGGAAGAAAAACGTTCGATTGCCTCGTATTCTACGAGTTCCATCAAAGATTGGTGGAGTACTTCCATTCTTGATTCCCCTGTTTGCAGGGTTATAAGCTGTTGGTGCTCTAACAGGTGGAGCTGCAGGTATTGCAAAAGCTGTGAACGATGCCAGCGTAGCCAAACATCAACTAGCTGAAAAGAAACGTCACAACTTGAAGATGGAGGAAATAGCTGTAGATAGAGGATTATACCTCAAACCTTACCGCAGTGGTATGGGACTTTATCTGTAACCATACCCAGAAGAAGCTGGCTGCAAGAAGTCAAAAAACCCGTAGAGCTACTACATCGAGCACTGACTAACATCGATATACTGAAGTATGCCAAGATACTCAAAATTCCAAATTTTCGTGGAGTTTTCATGAGAAATGATTTGCCAAAACCTGGACCTAAGACAAATGAATCAGCAATCATAAATTTGGATTATAAACTTGGACCTGGAACTCACTGGGTAGCATACAAGAAGAATCATGATCAAGTAATTTACTTTGACAGTTTTGGTAATCTACAACCCCCACAAGATTTGATGAAATATCTCGATGTTGGTAGTAGTTATTGGATAATTTCTGTCTTTGACAGTTATTGTATCATTTGTAAATGAAATAGGTGAATCACCCATATGCATTTCACCATGTTTTTTGCGTACACCATATCTCATTTCATTATTTTTGTGTTTTAAACTTAAACGTTGTAAATAATTAGTGAAAAGAGGATTTTTACGCGCTGGAGTACTTGTTGATGCTAGTGGTGAGGCTATAGCAAGTGCTGTATTGTTATATGAACTTTCATCATCCGTTATTAAACTGTTGTATACTTCTGGATCATCATATAAAGATTTTTCCACTTCTTGTTTTTCAACCTCTTCTTTTTTAATATTTTCTTTTTTCAGCTTTGAAAATTCAACTATACTCTGAAGTGATGTGACAATAGGTTTGAACATTTCCTCCATGGCTTTTTCAGTTGTATCTTTACCCAACTTCAACATCTTATGCTTCCGCCGGATGGCATCGCTGGCTTGAGATATCTGATGCAGAATATCCTTCCGCTTTAAAATTTCTTCAGGCTTCATGTTGACAGGTTAAAGTCTACAGCATGTATGGCTATCACGCTCTAAAGTACCTCAATTTATACTAATGAAGCAGTCGAATCCTTTTCGATACCTGCCACTGTTCAATTCACTGTCTTTATCTATTACCACAAACCCATATTTATTCCAGCATGCCGAGCATAAATCTCTGAATGAGTTGTATGACATGTGTGTATTGACATGATCATCATAAATATGCTTCAGATTTATTTCATTTTGACGGAACAAAACTAGAAAGTTTGCGTTATCTCTAATCAAATGCTTAGGTATTCGTGTAAAAGTTTGACAGAGATAAAAGCTATCAACATCCTTGTGTCGACCCATGCAGAAAAAAGCCTTAATGTGATCTTGTTTTTCACAAGCAACATCATCGAATATCATCAGGGAGTTAGGCTTAGCATCTTCAGGTTTGATTACAGCTTCATGTTCACTGAATGTGAAGAATCCAATACCATCAATCTGTTTAAGCAGTGTCTCCAGGAACTGATACTTTGGTTGGTTGAGAGACTTTGAGTAGAGATATATATTCTCAAACCTCAAACCGTTTGGATGTACAATAAGAGACAGCAGAGCATTTGTCTTTCCACAGTTTGATGGCCCACAAAATACAGCACGTACACTGTTTGGAAATAGATCACCGTGTCGTTTGAGTTTTTTCACTCCAGTCCTTTGAACAATTTGATCAAAGTTGATAACTGGTAACTGAGCTCTTGGTTTTTTGAACTCCATGACTGCTGATTAGATTCTGAGCTCAAGGGGTATATATACCGGCTTATATAGATTAGCAAGTCAGTCTTTGATGTGACATGTCTGAGAGCAGACGTGGTAAAGGTTTGTTCAACGATATAATCAACAAGCTCCCACTTGAACTTCATATACCAGGTTATCAGTACTGTGGTCCGGGAACAAAGTTAGCCAAGAGGTTAGTTCGAGGTGATCCAGGCATAAATCTTTTGGACTCTGCGTGTAAAGAACACGATATAGCTTACTCAAAACATCGTGAAAATTTAGAAGCCCGTCACGAGGCTGATAAAATTCTTGCTGAGAAAGCGTGGCAACGATTTCAAGCGAAAGACGCTGCTATTGGTGAAAAAGCTGCTGCTTGGAGTGTGAATAAAATCATGAAGTTGAAAAGACGTTTCGGTATGGGTCTTAAAAAAGAAAAACCTATTACTAAGCGTGAGACAATTAAGAGAAAGATAACTAAGTCTAAGACAACAAAGCTCAAGACTACCAAGAGAAAAGATGTTGCTCTAAGACAGATTGTTGATGAAGCTAAAAAGTCTATG
>JZSA01004978.1:0-17889 GCA_000956155.1 Cotesia vestalis | reverse complement strand
CTGGGCCTGTGGATATACGTCTAGAGTTTGAATCGTCAGCACAGTTTCCAAGTCAGACTGCTGCTTACTGTTTGATAATTCACGAGCGAATAATTAAGTACAATCCCATCAGCAGCACTGTAAGAAAACTTACTTAATGGTACAGTTTGATCCTAAGCCTACCATACATTACATGTATGTGTGGGACTTTGCATCCAGACAAGCAAGGAAAGGTTCATGGGAGCAAGCAGCAAGAGATAGAGAACGATTTCACCGACGAATACAAGAATTAAATAAAATTATTAAACCTGTATTAATTAATAAACTTAATGTAATAAAAAATAATTATTAAAAAAACACTTTATAATTTAATAATTGTTGATTTATAAAACCTTATCAATATTTAAGATACATTAGCTCATAAAAAAGATTTATTATTACATTCATAGCAGTTCTTCTTCAATGGATAAGGACCGTCAAGAACATCATTATACATAGTCTTGTAATGCTCTGTACATCTTGTGTAATTGATGAATCTTGAGTCCATTTTCATGTGATGAGGTAGCTTTGACCATATAGCATCAATTTCATGTTTTGTGAATTGAAGTATAAATGATTCATCCAAACAGGCAGTATCTTGTGGATCGATCTTAACTAAAGACTGGAGCTGATAAAAAAGCTGTAATGACTTTTCCAGCGATGGACTTAGACCCCAACAGCTGAGAAACCAGCGTTTCATTCTCTGAACTGTTTCGTAGGTACAAGCATAATTGCTTTTGCTTGAATGATTTTTGTTCAGGAGACACGGTTGAATAGGATCAAAGTCTTCAAGATGGTTGATAAATCTCATCTTTGATAAATCAATTACTTTTAACGAATAATTTAGGATTTTTTTAAGCCAATATTTTTTTTTCCCTCACCCAAAACATAAACGTATGTTTTGTTCTTGAGAGTCTCTCGCAGCACTTCTTCCAGTTCATTATAGAAGAATGATCCTTCATCCCATCTGATGCCATGACTTCTCAACGAAAAGTCTTTGCTCTCAAAGACCATGAATTCGTTGGTGTATTCTGTTGGTGGCTCGAAAGTTGCTAGCGCAGCAGAACTTAAAAAATCCATTTGATTACTAAGCGAAATAACAGCGAGCTCTTTGACAATAAAAGATCCATCAAGTATATAGAAGCCTTCCAAATCAATAAAAATCTCCATCTTCTCGACTTAAGTGCACAAGATCACAACCAAAAACATAATAACAGTATCGTGATCATGAGCCGATTATATATCGTTAACCCCCAACACCATAAAAGATGAAAAAGTAGGGGTAAATTGTGCATAAAGGATTGCATCAGAAAAAAAATTGCGTCAAAAAAATGACGTCATTAACAAGTTAGGACTTGTTTACGGAAAAAGGCTGACGAAATTGCGGCACAAAATGGCTGAGGAAATCGCAGGACAAAGAGGCTGATGAAATCAAGGGCTAAAAGGGTGATGTAATCGCGGGGATAAAAGGGTGACGTAATCGCGGGATAAAATAGCTGACGAAATCGCGGGACAAAGAGGCTGATGAAATCAAGGGCTAAGAGCGTGATGTTATCGCGGGACTGGAAGGGTGACGTAATCGCGGGATAAAATGGCTGACGAAATCGCGGGACAAAAGAGTTGTAGTCAAAAAATGGCTGACGAAATCGCGGGTTAAAAGAGTTGTAGTCAAAATGGCGGCTACGAGATGGCGGGCCAAAGGGTTGACGAAATCGCGGGAAAATGGCTGATTAAAAAGGGGAGGGAAAATGGCGGAAATTAAAATACAAAAAATCGGCTACCAGATGGCAGATCAAAAGGGTTGATAAAAAAGGGCTGAAAATATGGTCAAATGATAAATAAGGGTTGAAAATATGGTCGGCAATTTAGCATGGACACGAACCACTCAGGTGGTAACTGCTCTAATTTACCGACTGAGCTGATCCCCCCTTGTTCCTCTAACTTTCCGATTTTTCGAATTTTATTAAACTCTTGATATCTTTGAAAAAAAATTTTTATGACTCATTAAACACGAACATTTTTGTAAAAAATTTCCCAAAAACATTTTAGAGTGGTCAGAATTTTATTTAGAGCAATTATTTTAGGAGTTATGACCACTTTTATGGTCTAAAGTCAAAATTGTGACTTTCCAATTTTTCGAATTTTCTTAAACTTTCGATATCTTTTGACAAAAATATTTTAGACCTATGAAACACAAAGATTTTTGTAGGAAATTTCCCGAGGAACAATTAAGAGTAGTCAGGATTTTATTAAGAGCAATTATTTAAAGAGTTATAACCACTTTTATGGTCCGAAATCAAAATTGTAACTTTCCGATTTTTCGAATTTTATTAAACTCTTGATATCTTTGAAAAAAAATTTTTATGACTCACTAAACACAGACTTTTTTGGAAAATTTTCCAAGGAACAGTTTAGAGTGGTCAGAATTCCATTAAGAGCGATTAATTTAGGAGTTATGATCGCTTTTATGGTCCGAAGTCAAAATTGTGACTTTCCGATTTTTCGAATTTTATTAAACTCTTGATATCTTTGAAAAAAAATTTTTATGACTTGGAAACACAAAGATTTTTGAAGTAAATTTCCCGAGAAACAATGTAGAGTGGTAAGAATTTCATTGAGAGCAATTATTTTAGGAGTTATGACCACTTTTATGGTCCAAAGTCAAAATTGTGACTTTCCAATTTTCCGAATTTTCTTAAACTCTTGATATCTTTGAAAAAAAATTTTTATGACTCATTAAACACGAACATTTTTGCAAAAAATTTCCCAAAAACATTTTAGAGTGGTCAGAATTTTAATTAGAGCAATTATTTTAGGAGTTATGACCACTTTTATGGTCTGAAGTCAAAATTGTGACTTTCCAATTTTTTGCATTTTCTTAAGCTTTCGATATCTTTCGACAAAAATTTTTTAGACTTGGAAACACAAAGATTTTTGAAGTAAATTTCCCGAGAAACAATGTATAGTGGTTAGAATTTCATTGAGAGCAATTATTTTAGGAGTTATGACCACTTTTATGGTCCTATGTCAAAATTGTGACTTTCCAATTTTTTGTATTTTCTTAATCTTTCGATATCTTTTGACAAAAATTTTTCAGACTTACAGAACACAGATTTTTGTAGAAAATTTTCCAAGGGACAGTTTAGAGTGGTCAGAATTCCATTAAGAGCGATTAATTTAGGAGTTATGATCGCTTTTATGGTCCGAAGTCACAATTGTGACTTTCCGATTTTTCGAATTCCCTTAAACTCGAGATATCTCCGAATAAAAATTTTTTAGACTTACAAAACACAGATTTTTGTGGGAAATTTCGCGAGGAACGGTTTAGATTGGTCAGAATTGCTTTTAGACTAATTATGTTAGGAGTTATGACCACTTTTTCGGTCCAAAGTCTAAATTTCGACTTTCCGATTTTTCGAATTTTATTAAACTATTGATATCTTCGGAAAAAAATTTTTATGACTTATTAAACACAAACATTTTTGTAGAAAATTTCCCGCGAAACATTTAAGAGTGGTCAGAATTTTATTTAGTGCAATTATTTTAGGAGTTATGACCACTTTTATGTTCTGAAGTCAAAATTATGACTTTTCGATTTTTCGAATTTTCTGAAACTCTCGACATCTTTGGAAAAAAATTTTTAAGACTTATAAAACACAAAGATTTTTGTAGGAAATGTCTTGAGAAACATTTAAGAGTCGTTAGAATTTTATTGAGAGCAATTATTTTAGGAGTTATAGACACTTTTATGGTCCGAAGTCAAAATTGTGAAAATTGTGTTTGATTTTTCATGTCGTTTCTGTTGTTGTTGTTGTTGTTGTTGTTGTTGTTGTTGTTGTTGTTGTTGTTGTTGTTGTTGTTGTTCAAGTCCGGACGTTAATTTTTGGGACGTCTTTCATTTAGCGTGAATTTTCAAGGTTCTATGCGGTCAATATGATGTATAATTCTGATTGTCAACGGTTGGAGTCTCCAAGGAAAAATCAAAAAATCCGGCCCTGACAAAATCGGCCGTAGCAATTCCGTGCGTCTATTTTTGGGACTTTTTTGTGACCGGCGTGAATATTTAGAGTTTTTTTAGGGTTGTTAAAGATATTATTATAATTATCAACGATTACAGTCTCTAAGAGAAAATCGATAAAATCTGGCCCAGATAAAATCAGCCATAGAAATTACGGGCGTTAATATTTTGGACTTTTTTTTATCTAGCGTGCATTATTGGGATTGTCTAGAGTTGATAAAAGATATTATTTTAATTGTCAACGGTTGCAGTCTCCAGAAGAAAATTAAAAAAAATCACGCCTTGGAATAATTGGCCATAGAAAGTCCGTACGTCCATTTTTGAGACTTTTTTCTGTCGGGCGTGAATATTTAGGGTTTTCTGAGTTTATTATGAGAAAGAAATTTATTTGTCAACAATTGCAGTTTCCAGATGATGTTAAAAAAAAAGGACTTGAAAAATTGGCCAGAAAAGTTCGGCCGTTAATTTTTGGGACTTTATTCTGACCGGCGTAAATATTTAGGGTTTTCTGAGGTTAATAAGATAAATAATTGTAATCGTCAACCGTTTCAGTCACCAGGAGGAAATTAAAACAAAAACAAGCACTTGAAAAAGTGGCTATGAAATGTCTGGGCGTTAATATTTGGGACTTTTTTTTATCTCGTGTGAATTATTGAGATTGTCTATTGTTGATAAAAAATGTTATTTCAATTGTCAACCGTTGCAGTTTCCAGAAGATAATTAAAAAAAAAGGTTTTGAAAACATGGCCATATAAAGTTCGGGCGTTAATTTTTGAGACTTCATTTCATCTGGCGTGAATGTTTGAGGTTTTTAGCGGTTAGTAAGATATATAATTTTAATTGTCAACGGTTGCAGTTTATGAGAGAAAATTAAAAAAAATCCGGCCCTGAAATAATTGGCCATAGAAAGGCCGTGCGTCCATTGTTGGTTCTTTTTTCTGTCCGGCGTGCATATTTAGGGTTTTCTGAGTTTACTAAGAGAAATCATTCTGATTGTCAACAGTTGCAGTTTCTAGGAGATGATTAAAAAAAAAAGTCTCGAAAAATTGGCCATATAAAGTTCAGACGTTAAGTTTTGGGCCTTTTTTCCGTCCGGCGTAAATATTTAAGGTTTGATGAGGTTTATAAGAGGAAGAATTTCAATTGTCAACCGTTGCAGTTTCCATGAGATAATTAAATAGAAAGGTCTTAAAAAATTGGCCATATAAAGTTCGGGCGTTAATTTTTGAGACTTTTTTTTATCTGGCGTGAATATTTAGGGTTCGATGCGGTTAGTCAGATATATAATTCTAATTGTCAATGGTTGCAGTCTTTAGGAGAAAATTAAGAAAAATTCGGCCCCGAAATAATTGGCTATAGAAAGTCCGTGCGTCCATTATTGGGACTTTTTTCTGTCCAGCGTGGATATTCAGGGTTCTCTGAGGTTTGTAAAACATATAATTTTAATTTATAACGGTTGCAGTCTCCCGGAGAAAATTAACGCAAAATCAAGCAATAGGAAAAGTGGCCATGGAAAGTCCAGGCGTTAATTTTTTGGACTATTTTTTATCTGGCGTGAATGTTTATTGTCCTGAGCGGTTAGTAAAATGTATGATTTTAATTGTCAACGGTTGCAGTCTATAAGAGAAAATTAAAAAAAAATCAGGCCCTGGAATAATTGGCCATAGAAAGGCCGTGCGTCCATTGTTGGTTCTTTTTTCTGTCCGGCGTGCATATTTAGGGTTTTTTGAGTTTACTAAGAGAAATCATTCTGATTGTCAACGGTTGCAGTCTCCAGGAGAGAATTAAAATGAGCCTGTGAAAAAATAGGCCATATACAGTCCGGACTTTAATTTTTAAGACTTTTTTTTTTGCGTGAATTTTTAGGGTTCGATGCGATTAATTAGATATATAATTCTGGTTTTCAACGGTTGGACTCTCTAGGGAAAAAATAAAAAATTACGGCCGTGACAAAATTGGCTATAGCAATTTCGTGTGTCCATTTTTGGGACATTTGTCTGTCCAGCGTAGATATTTAAAGTTTGATGAGGTTTATAAGAGGAAGAATCTCAATTGTCAACCGTTGCAGTTTCCATGAGATAATTAAATAGAAAGGTCTTAAAAAATTGGCCATATAAAGTTCGGGCGTTAATTTTTGAGACTTTTTTTTATCTGGCGTGAATATTTAGGGTTCGATGCGGTTAGTCAGATATATAATTCTAATTGTCAATGGTTGCAGTCTTTAGGAGAAAATTAAGAAAAATTCGGCCCCGAAATAATTGGCTATAGAAAGTCCGTGCGTCCATTATTGGGACTTTTTTCTGTCCAGCGTGGATATTTAGGGTTCTCTGAGGTTTGTCAAACATATAATTTTAATTTATAACGGTTGCAGTCTCCCGGAGAAAATTAACGCAAAATCAAGCAATAGGAAAAGTGGCCATGGAAAGTCCAGGCGTTAATTTTTTGGACTATTTTTTATCTGGCGTGAATGTTTATTGTCCTGAGCGGTTAGTAAAATGTATGATTTTAATTGTCAACGGTTGCAGTCTATAAGAGAAAATTAAAAAAAAATCAGGCCCTGGAATAATTGGCCATAGAAAGGCCGTGCGTCCATTGTTGGTTCTTTTTTCTGTCCGGCGTGCATATTTAGGGTTTTTTGAGTTTACTAAGAGAAATCATTCTGATTGTCAACGGTTGCAGTCTCCAGGAGAGAATTAAAATGAGCCTGTGAAAAAATAGGCCATATACAGTCCGGACTTTAATTTTTAAGACTTTTTTTTTTGCGTGAATTTTTAGGGTTCGATGCGATTAATTAGATATATAATTCTGGTTTTCAACGGTTGGACTCTCTAGGGAAAAAATAAAAAATTACGGCCGTGACAAAATTGGCTATAGCAATTTCGTGTGTCCATTTTTGGGACATTTGTCTGTCCAGCGTAGATATTTAAAGTTCTGTGAGGGTTGTAAAAGATATAAATTTTATTGTCAACGGTTACAGTCTCTGAGAAAAAAAAATCTGGTCCTGAGAAAATTGGCCTTCGAAAGTCTGGGCGTTAATTTTTAGGACTTTTTTTCATCTAGCGTAAATTATTGGGATTGTTAAGAGTTGATAAAAAATATTATTTCAATTGTCAACGGTTGCAATCTCCAGGAGAAAATTAAATAAAATCAGGCTCTGAAATAATCAGCCATAGAAAGTCCGTGCGTTCATTTTTTGGTCTCTTTTCTGTCTGGCGCGAATATTTAATGTTCTTCGAGGGTTGGAAGTGATCTAATTTTAATTGTCAAGGGTTAGAGTCTCTAAGCAACCATTAAATCAATCTGGAACTGAGAAAATTGGCCATCAAAAGTCCGAGCGTTAATTTTTGGGACTTTTTTTTGTCTAGCGTAAATATTTACGGTTTTTTGAGGTTGATAAAAGAAATAATTTTAGTTGTCGAACGTTGCAGTCAACAGAAGACAACTAAAACAAAATCAAGCACTAGAAAAAGTGGCCATGGAAAGTCCGGGCGTTAATATTTCGGACTTTTTTTCATCTAGCGTGAATTATTGGGATTGTCTAGAGTTAATAAAAAACATTATTTTAATTATCAATGGTTGCAGTCTCCAGAATAAATGAAAAAAAAAACGGCCCTAAGAAAATTGGCGAAATAAAAGCAGGACGTTTGTTTTTGGGACTTTTTTCATCTAGCGTGAATTACTGGGGTTATCTAGAGTTGATAAAAAATATTATATAATTTGTCAACAGTTGCACTCCCCTGGAGAAAATTAAAAAAATCAGGTTCTGAAATAATTGACCATAGAAAGTCGATGCGTTTATTTTTGGGACTTTTTTCTATCCAGCGTGAATATTTAGGGTTCTCTGAGGTTTATGAAATATATGATTATAATTTTTAACGTTCGCTGTCTCCCGGAGGAAATGAAAAAAAAGGCCTTGAAAAAATATGCCGTATAAAGTTTGGACGTTAATTTTTGGGACTTTTTTATGTCTAGCCTGATTTATAAGGGTTATTTAAAGTCGATAAAGAATATTATTTTTATCGTCAAAAGTTGCAACCTCCAGGATAAATTAAAAAAACGGCCTTAAGAAAATTGGCCAAATAAAAGCAGGACGTTGATTTCTGGGACTTTTTCTATCTATCGTGAATTATTTGGCTTATCTAGAGTTGATAGAAAATATTATATTATTTGTCAACGGTTTTAGTTTCCAGGAAAAAATCAAAACAAAATCAAGCACTTGGAAAAATGGCCACGGAAAGTCTGGGCGTTAATTCTTGGAACTTTTTTTTTATCTGGCGTGATTGTTTAGGGTTCTATGCGGTTAGTAAGATATATAATTCTAATTGTGAACGGTTGCAGTCTATAGGTGATAATTGAAAAAAAATCAGACCCTGAAATAATTGGCCATAGAACGGCCGTGCGTCCATTTTTAGTAGATTTCATAAAAATCTAACTATTGCAGCCGTCCTCATGGCGCAACTTTTAAAAAATTTAGTCATTTTCTGACTTAGTTTGTCGAGCTAAGTCAGAAAATGTATATAGTTCAAAAGTTTATATATGTATGTATTTATATATATATATATATATATATATATATATATATATATATATATATATATATATATATATATACATATATAAATACATACATATATAAGCTTCTGAACTATATACATTTTCCGACTCAGCTCAACGAGTATAGTCGAAATATAGTAAAATTTTTTAAAAGTTCCGTCATGAGGACCAATACAATAGTTAGATTTCCATGAAATCTACTAAAAATTTCATATTTAGCATAGCGGAATAGGTCATAATTTCGAGACTATACATACTAAATGGTACTCAAATTGAAGCTTATTTAAAGAGCTTTCAGATGAAATTCACAGAAATTCGATAAGTTATCCCATTCAAAAGTTATATGAGTAAGAAAGTGACGAAATATCAATTTTTATGATTTTGAAAATTTAAAAATCCTGCACTGAGAAAAAAGTATTTTGATAATTAGAATACCAAGTATAATCAAATGAGTATTCTGATTATCAAAATAAGTATTGTGATCAACAAAATATACGGTATTTTGAATATCAAAATACCACGTATTTTGATTATCAAAATACCACGTATTTTGATTATCAAAATACAAGTGAGTCGAATACCTATACTCTGTGCAGTAATACTATAGTACATGTTTGTCACTGCGGTCGACGTTTTGAGACTATAGTAATTTTTAGAGATTTCCCGCCTATTGAGTGTTGTATACAAGTTCAGTTCATGTGAGTCTATGTATAAAATAAATTTATAATAAAATAATTAAAAGAATAATTGTGAGTAATCGAACTTTACCAACCTTGATGGAGTCTTGGGTTAGCGAAAAATTAGATGAATGGGATTGAGGATCTCTTAAAAAAACTTTTGAGGGTAAGTCTACTAATTTTTAACTAACCTAATCTTTCTACGACGGATTTTTCTATAATTTTCTTCAAATGTATAAATAAATGTTTTCAAAAATTTATTAACCGTACATTTTTTTGTTTTTTTAGAAAATCTTTAAATATTCACTATATTTAATGCCCGTCTTTACTCTACAAACTAAAAGTAATCTATTACTCGCAGAAACCCAATTATTGATAGTTATTATTTATTTCATTGACGAATATTTAGAAAGTCCTATTTGTTAATTCTCAAAATTTACAAAATAAAACAATCATCAATTAATAATGCAAAATAACAAATATGCATAAATCGAAGAAATTTTTTTGAGATTAATGATATTTTTTATAGAAATAGCTTCGAAAATTTTAATTTTAAAATATTGAGACGATCAAACGTATGACAATTATTTAGATTTATTATTAATAAAATAGTTACAAAAAAATACATTTCTAAGGAGTTTAATTTTAAGTTTTTTTTTAAATTTCTGCACTTGAAATTTTTTCTTGTTAAAAAATATTTATTTATAGTTAGTGATATTTTAAAAATGGCTAGAAAGTTCGCCAAATTTATTTTAAAAGATAAATTATAATGGTTTATTTATAGATGAAGAAATTGACAGAGATGTATTTAAAAATTTAACCGAAGAATTAGTGAAGCAACTCATTCCAAAAATCGGTCTTCAAGTTAAATTCCTGACAAAATGGAAACAAAAATTCGGTGCCGATAATTTGAATAACATCATTTCAAATGATAATTCTAATTCTCAGCTAGATTTCTCAGGTATTCATTTATGTTGATTTAGTAGAATCGATAAATTATTTTACTGATTATTATTCAATTTTCACTTGATCATTTCAATAATTTTGAATGCCTATAATCATCATTTTTATTCCATATTTCAGGAGTAATTATTGAGACCGATCATCAAGAATTTTTAAATTCCTACGATCCTTTAGTTTCTGTTTCCGAAAGTTTAGATTTTAGTTTAATTGACTCTGGGAATTTAAGCCCCAACTTCTCTACACCTATAATTGATCTTATTGATGCTTTAAAATCATCAATATTAGGAATCGGTGTTTTATATTACTATCGATCTAATCATTCTTTGACAGATAACCTTAGAAATAATTTAATGGATGTAATCTTAGATTCCGAAATGCGTACTTCCCCGCAATTAGTGTAAGATAGATTTTATTCTTTATTTTATCATCCATTATTATTTTATTGTGTTACTCACTATACTGAGTGTCACTTACTATATTGAGATTCTATTATACATTTCCAAAGATTATGATTTTTTCGTTATATTTTATCCACATGCTTAATTATTTTCGAATTTACAGGATTACTCCCGCACGGTTCAAAGAATTAGCTGCCTTAATTGCCAAAACATGTACGACAGAATCTGGACATTCGTACTACGTGCCATATAATTACGACTCTGTCACTAGGACTAAAATTTTGGCAAAAGGCAAACTATTTACAAGATATAATAACGTATATCGATCACGCATTTTTTCAAGTGGAGCTATTGTGAGAAAGAATACTGGAACAAAAAGAAAACGGGAGGAGCGAGCTGTGGATCGTGTTCAGTTAGCATTTCATCCTGACTTATTTTCTAATAGTAAGTAATTAAACCTTTTCAGTAGTTTGAATTTTAGTTTTTGTAGAAATAAATAGCTGTCTGAACCTGGAACCCGCTTTATAGTAAGGTGTACGGTTTTGATACTGTATATACTACAAACGACGAGAATCATTGTAGTAGGACTTTTATTTTTGTAGTACTAATTTTAGTCCTCGAAAATATTAAATTTATTTAAATATCTTTGAAAAATACTTATATTATTTCAAACATAGCTACAATCGAATTAAAATCTATTGTAGTATATTGTAGTTATCATAATTTTTATATTAGAGACATTTTCTCGCTCCAAAATAAAAATAAACCTTAATATTTCACTGGTGGATAATTAGATTATTAAAATATATAGAATGATGGATTTATTTTTATTTGTAGTACAGTGTACTGATCAAAGATTCTACTGAGTATAATCCAAACTCTACAGGATACAATCTCGGATCATATCCAGTGGAATCTTACGCGGTATTATCTCAGATTTCACTAGGGGAAATGGAAGATTGCAATGAGTGTAACCTAGATATCGCTCAGGATAGTCTGGATTATACTAGCTACTATCTAAAAATTTTTTTCACTACAGATGCCACTGAGTATTATCTGGATTGATATTCAGTGTAATCTTGTTCTTTCCGTGTATTTCAAAGATTTCTATTAATAGTTGTTTGCATACTGATTTGAATACTGATATGATCAATTTTAGACCTTACAAACACGGAAAAGAAATTGCGGCAAATCCAACTACACTTGAGGAAGCATTTACTACAGGATGGACTAAATTATATATACGCTATAGTTTGTTTACGGATGATTTTCATGTACATCAAATCCAACTCCAAGTGTGATTGGATTTACCGCACGTTTTTTTCCGTGAATATTATAGATAAAATTACCAACAATCCACTTCTTTACCAGGAATTATTATTTTGCTCACACTACAATCAACTACAATTAATTCCGCTTCTACTTCACTAGCTCTTCTCAATTCATTATCAAAATACACTTATTTATTCGGAGAAATAAAACATTTAGCATCAATAACAACATGCTACAATTAGAATATTGTGATCTCCATAATTGCTGACGTTTGTAGCTTGAAAACTCAAATTTGTATCTTCACACTTAATTAATGTCATCAATGAAACTCCAACCAATCTGCCGTTCTACCAGAAATTATCATTTCGCTTACACTACAATCAACTACAATCAATTTTCATTGCTACTTTACTAACTCTTCTCCATTCTTATCAAAATCAATTTATTTATTTGGAAAAATAAAACATTTAGCATCAATAACAACTTGCTACAATTAGAATATTGTGATCGCCATAATTGCTGACGTTTGTAGCTCAAAAACTCAAATTTTTATCTCCACACTTAATAAATGTCATCAATGAAATTCCAACCAATCTGCTGTTCTATCAGTAATTATCATTTCGCTAACACTACAATATACTAACTGCAATTGATTGTTCTTACTCTACACTTTGAAGGTCCGTATCAAAATTTAAAATTTAATTATCGTGCAGCTAGAATCTTACAATGCCGTTAGTTTTGAAAGATCTTTCTGTCTGACAAAGTTTGTGGCTCCATAATCAAAGATTCGTCGAAGCAGGCCATAAATTACAGATATTTTAAGTTCAACAATTGAGGAAATCAAACTTCATTTTAATTCAAGCGTTATTTATCATTTATATTTATTATTTCTTACAATGTTTTTAACAAAATTATCAATTACATTGTCCACATCTTAATCACATTTAAATTTTAGTAATACTCTTATAAACTTACATCGTTTAGCTACATCGATTACATGTCTTTTATACCAAATTATCTTTAAGTATCGAATAGAACTATCGAAAAATAAAAAATTAATTTTTAACTTAAATAAAAATCAATTAAAATTTTCTGGTAGGAATCAAGTTTTTAACTTTTTAACAAAAAATAGCAAATGAATTTTTTTAAGTTTAGTTAATTCTTTCAGTGCCACTCTTCGAGGTTTAGATTTTTTACTTATTCCATCATGTAATTCCCATGATCCGTGTGATTTTCTCACATATGGACGATAATGAGCTGTAGGTATGATTGCAACATACTCTATTGCACCTGTTAATGTGAATTGGTTTCCAAGAACATTTATAGTGATAGGAATTTCGCTTAAAGTGAATTCTCTACAATTCTCTTTTGTATTTTTATTTTCACTAATAATATGCTGTAAAGCTTCGATGTCAATGACTAAGTGCTGTCCTAACTCAACTGTCACAGAGTTTTTCCTCTGACATGAGCCGCAACAACGTTTGTATGCTTTTAAATACAGATTGATCGACTCTTCTAATCGTTTAAGATCACCTTCATACATAGGCTTTAGATTTGGAGACAAAATTGAAAATGGATAACGTTCTTCTTGATTACAGTTACTGCAAATCATAACAAGAGTAGCTGAAGGTACGTCTCTGAGTACAATCCCTGCTACGTTGCCGATATTCAAATTACAGTCAATCCTTGTATGTATGTACTTCGTAAACAATGAACTATTGAATCGAAGGGACATGTATTTTTAAGAGCAATTACACCTTGTTTAGTTTTCATTGGTTCTAAACTACTTCCATTGACCAACAAAAATATCTTTTTACTTTTTTGGATTTCGTTAAAACATTTTCAATATCTGGTTCCGCTCGTCCATAGTACCCGTTACCTTTTACTTCGCATTTATCTAATAGTCCGCCCCATTCATCTACGAGATGCAAGTAGTCATGATTAGGAGAATCGATAGAATTACCTACAGTATTACTGCAATTATTTGGTAGCAAAATTCTTTCTTTTTCTTCTTTTTGTTTGTCGATTGTCTGGTCACTAGCTATAAAATCGTTACTGGAAAATTTATTATCGGGTAAAATGTTTAAAACAAAATAGTTTAAATCAAAATTCAACAGTTCCCGTAACCGAGTAAGACTTCTGTCTAGACTAGGATTATTTGCAACCGATAGACTTCCTTGAAATTGTGTTTTACCATTCAAATCAGGTTTTGAGTCCAATCTTGTAGAACACAATTTTGGACTAGTCGCAGTGATGTTAACGCTATCAAACTTATCAATAATATTTGTCTCCAGATCATTCTTCTCATCCCAATCACCAGTAACATCCAATATTTCAGAACTGTCATGGCTTTTTTCATCTAAACCTATGTTACCAACATTAATATTATCAGAATTAGCGATTTCATCAGTTGGATCTTCTTGCTCCTCAGTTTCCATTACAGTAGTGCACAATTGCGAAATATCGATTCGGGAATCAATTACATCACTTATAATAGAGCTATCAAGAGTAAATTCCGTTTGTAATTGTTCTTCAGTAACGGTAATTTTAGCACCCATCAAGCTCATCGTACCATTAATTGAATTAATGTGTTCTTTTAACCAAACGTCAACTTTTTCATTTTTACCAACGTAATTTTTTAAGTCCTTAAAGTACTCTTCATTGCTCGCAGAACTAGCCGTCTCAATATCCTGTAATTTCTCGATGTCACTCTTGTAAAACAAAGCTGGGATTATCGAGGTCCATACAACAAAGTATTTACACAGTTTTATCAAGTCCGAACCAAAAGCTGGGTTGTAGAGATTGTTAGGAATTGACCCTTTTTGATTAGATTGACATTTTTTCTTCAACTCATCAAGATAAGTCTTAATTGGTCGAGCTTTTTTCCCCTTATTATTTTCCTTGCTTATTTATTTATTAATTTATTATCAAAATCGTTTTATTATTCTTCGGCTCTTTCACAGATTCTAAATCTGCAAAAATCGTACTATCTGAGGACTGAGGAAAGTTTTTTTTAGTTTTCATAAGATTTGTGAGGAAGTTGACGCTATTAGTACATGAACTTACATCAGAGTGAAAGAACTGAGAGTGTGCTGTAGTCAAGATATGAGTCAACAGTATTTCAAACATATTAAAATCTTTGATTCGCATTAACATATCTACGCAACGTACATAAAATTCTTTATGTGGACGATTACTTTTCAGGCTCTTCCAATTACATACAAGTTTAATTAAATGCGCAACATCAATACGTAAAATAGTATTTTTGTTGACATACGAATCTTTTTTTAACAATTGATCAAAACATTCGTCTACATATTGTTTCAACGGCATATTATTAAACGCTAAAGATGATGCATTTAGTAACGCAATCAAGAAATCGGAAACAATTTGCTTAGGCAAAGGAAGATCATTTTTAATCCATTCCCTTATCCAAAATGTCAACGTATTGGCATCATGTTTCTCGGTAATAAGTTGTGCTAATGGTGAAGACTTGTTATTGTAAGAGGTTATTATTTGATATAAAAATATGACTCGTTGTGATTGATCCATAGTAGGAATAGCTTTTACTAAACCTCCCGTTGCATCGACAGCTATACTTTTGATTTTATTTTCACTAATAAATTGTTTGTACATATGTAGTTGTGTCGGTGTCCAATACATTACGTACATCTTATCAATAGCGATTTCCCAAACGCTTTCGGAATAATCCGGATTAGACTTCATTTCCAAAACACTGAGAATCGGGTGGGGGAAATTTTTTAAATCAAGCCTATTTACTTTTTCTTGATATTTTGCTCTATACAAAACATCTGCGTTGTACAAATCAGCTGGCTCTTGATCACCAAAAGTCATTCTCGTTCTAGCCTCTTCTCTTCGATACTTGAATACTGAGGTGGCTTTAACCTGATTTACAACTGTTTCTCGGTTTAGTCCTCGGAGTTGTCTTTTTTTAGTATGAGCAACGGATTTTGTGTCACGTGATGTGACATCAATCTTTACACCATCATCGTCCGGAGGTGAAATACTTATTAAAATTATTTCATTCGAACAATCAGAGCAGAAACCTCGTATTCTGAGAAAAATATCTTCGGTCTCATATATTTTTGGAAAAGCGAACAAAAAAGGACATGGCAATTTAAAATTCTCCAAATAGAATAGTTAATTTTATCAGTCCAGCCGCTTTCTAATATATTATAATTTCTGTCACCATATTTTTTTACTGTTAAACCCAGTTTGTTCCACTCAGCTTTTGTAAACTGGATACGAGTATTACTTATCGAGAGCTTTTGACTCTTTTTAATCGGCCAAACAGAATTATCTTTATTCTCTTTTTTTTTTTTTTTACTTTTCTTTGTGTTAGTTGATAATCCACACAACCTCGTTGCAATATTTTGACGATTTTTATTAATATAAACCCATATGTGATGCTTATTCATAGCTGGGAGCACCTTCGTTGCATCTTCGCAAATAGGATCATCGTATTTCTTAAATTTTCCATCAGACATGAAATTCCAATCTTTCAACGCTTCATAGATATGATCAGGTGAATAAAATGGCTTTGGAGCCATCGTGCTTTGACTCAAATATATTTACCTGATGTAAATCTGAAAAAAAAACTAATTATTAACATGTGAAAAGTTGCAATAACAATATTAATTATTATAAATATCTTACAACAGATTTAAACTGCGAACATAATGCTTTACTTAAGGTCATCAATAATATATCATCAGGACTTGCCATTCATAAGTACAAAATGATTGTTTAGCTCAACAATCGCAAGTTGTTTAGTTCGATATCTAGAAACCTACAAATCACAAATTGTTATTGAAATATAAATAAAAATTTGTGAAAAATTATATGGGAAGTTATTTTGTAATAAATGTGATCTACTTTGCAGAAAAAAATTACAATGAACAATATTGGAAGTAAGGTTATGTTAAGTATAACAATAAAGACCTACTTACCAGAATTTATTGATTCATTTGACAAACTCAATAACGATTTCTGAATATTCTAAGATACTATTATTATCTTTATACCGGTACAAAGCAATAATTAAGGTATCTGATAGATGAAAACGTTGAACGAAACAAGATGGAACACAATTTACACAAGCTGGTAATACCCAGTAGAAAAGTACAAAACATAGAAGAGGATAAGAGAATAATAATGTAGTGACATCTATTAGAAATACTCGTAATACATACTCCTTCTCAAACTACTGTCAATAATGCAGGAACTGAGTTTAAAATATTGTTCCGTTAATTGAAGTAATAGAATAACCTAGAGAACGTTACATTCAAATAGATACTAATATAGAATATTTGATTATGTAACAACATTTGTTATAAGACATCAAGATAATTAACATCTGATTCTAGAGGTAAGTTGAGTCGTTAAATTATTAATTCTATATGATAAAATAAACCTCTCGTTGTAGAGTGTAATAAAAAGTAATCATAAAACAAATAGCATTGTTGTGACTCAAATGTAGTAACAGCAAAATTCCATTAATTGAAAATCAAAGGTTGGTTCATAGTTTAGTTCTCTACAGAAGCGTGTTTTTTAGTTTTTTTCAACTATTATTTTTGAGCTATAATCGTAAGCAATTATGGAGATCACAATATTCTAATTGTAGCAAGTTGTTATTGATGCTAAATGTTTTATTTCTCCAAATAAATAAGTATATTTTGATAATGAATTGAGAAGAGCTAGTGAAGTAGAAGCGGAATTGATTGTAATTGATTGTAGTGTAAGCGGAATGATAATTTTTGGTAAAGCTATTCCAAGTAAACCACTTGTCGAAAAATTTGTTTTCTGTAGTTTTTTTGCAATTTTAAAAATTTCAAAATCTACCGGTCTGAATCGGTTCAAATTTTCAGGAAATCTAAGTTTGGTCAAGCCCTTTCGAATGGCGCTAACCGCAATGAAATCGGTCCAGCCGTTCAATAGTTATAAGAGGAATACACACACACACACACAC
>JZSA01004976.1:0-11603 GCA_000956155.1 Cotesia vestalis | reverse complement strand
CAAGGACATTTTGCAAAAGACTGCCCCGAACGTCAATGTCAAATCTGTTACGAGAAAGGACACGGAGCCAAAACATGCCCTCAATTAACACAAACAGACCAAAATCAATTTGCCAATTTAAGATGTCAATTGTGTGGACAAAGAGGCCATTCCGCTAGATATTGTCATTTAAATCCAAATCGAATCAACCCCGCTTCGAATCCCGGACCGAGTCAAGGAAATTATCGAAGCCCTCCAAACACAGTAAACAATAATTACGCGCAAAATACAAGAATACATTGTGACGTTTGCGGATTAAATAATCACACCCAGGAAAATTGTAGGTGGTTAAAAACGATATATTTTATCCAGGCAAACGCGACACAATCTTCTTCGGGGGGCGCGAGAGAAGACCATCGAAATACCCGTCCTGTACACGCGATACAGAACGTGGGGATAGACGAAGATTCGGAATAAATAAATTGAAGTAAAGTCTGATTTAGATAATTTACCCTTCGCTGTCGTCGGTAAATCATCTAAACAAGAGGATATTATCATGATGTTGGACTCCGGAGCGGCTCCAAATCTGATTAAAATAAAATATTTAAAAGGAACAACAAAAATAAACAAAAATAACATTGTTGAACTTCACGGTATTTCGAATACTCCTATATCAACATTGGGGAGTGTGAACCTGAAACTGTTTGGCAGACGGACCGAATGCCATGTCGTACCAAATAGCTTAGCCATCCCGCACGCAGGATTAGTGGGATCGCAGTTTTTCTCCGAATTTGGAGCCAAAATTGATTATAAAAACAAAATCTTGGAAATTGGGACTGAAAAATATCCGTTCAAGAAACTTAACAGGGTTGAAAATGGGATTATGTACATACCGCGACGCAGCGAATCGACCTTTTATGTAAACGTCAAGAACCCCGAAATATCACAAGGATACATTCCTCGGTTGAAAATTGGAAAGGGTATTTTCGCAGGGAGTTGTTTAGTCAAGGTAAAAAATGGACGAGCTTACCTTCAAATTTACAACACGACCAACAATGAAGTAGGAATCAAAATCCCTACACTAAACGTACAGGAAGTGGAAAAATCATATACACCCTCCCTTATAAGACAAGATAAATCAAATCAAGATATTTATCATTGTTTAGGAATAACAAAAAGGATTTTCACCGTATTAAAGGACACCTCAACAGCAGAAAGATTTGAACAAATAAAACCCCTGTTGCGGTTAGATTATTTAGCCAAAACAGAAAAAACTCACGTCGAACAATTAGTTAGGCAACATGTGGACCGATTCCACATTCCCGGGGAACCTTTGAGTTCCAGCGTTTTGTATAAACACTGAATCCCGACTTATTCAGACTTCCCAATTTCCACAAAACAATACAGAATTCCACATAACCTGAAACCGGAAGTGGAAATGCATGTAAAAGAGGGACTTGAGATGGGAGTATTAAAACCGTCAGAGTCACCGTATAATAGCCCTATTTGGATTGTTCCCAAGAAAGCCGACGCAAAAGGAAACAAACGATGGCGCGTTGTCATTGACTTTCGTTTATTAAACGAACGAACAATCACTGATGCCTACCCCCTTCCCACCATTGTTGAAATTCTGGACCAATTGGGGGGTTCCAAATATTTCTCCGTCTTCGATTTGGCGTCAGGATACTACCAAATCGAAATGGACCCATCCGATAGCCATAAAACCGCGTTCTCTACCCCCCAAGGACATTGGGAGTATACTCGTATGCCCTTTGGTTTAAAAAATGCACCGGCTACGTTTCAGAGATTAATGGATAGCGCTTTAACTGGACTCCAAGAAATCTCAATGTTCGTGTACCTTGATGATATCATTGTCTTTGCCAGGAACCTTGCTGAACACGAACAAAGAATAGACGACCTTATGGATAGGTTACGGAAAGCTAATCTACAACTTCAGCCCGAAAAATGCGAATTTTTACGTCCGGATAAATTACTTAGGACATGTTATCAGCCGAGAGGGTTTGAAACCCAATCCTGAAAAACTGGAAGCTGTGGAAAAGTTTCCAGTCCCGAAGAACCCCCGAAATATTAGGGAATTTCTAGGGCTAACTGGCTATTATCGCCGTTTTATTAATGACTTTTCAAAAATTGCGAAACCTCTGACGAGATTGCTGGAGAAGGACCGAGAATTTGCGTGGACTGGGGACGCTCAGGCTGCTTTCGAGGAACTAAAGACAGCTTTATGTACTGCACCAATCTTACAATACCCTGATTTCTCGAAGCCGTTCATCATAACCACTGATGCTTCAGGAGTAGCAATAGGAGCAGTACTGTCACAGGGAGAAATAGGTAAAGATAAACCTATCGCATATTATTCTCGAGTGTTGAGAGACGCGGAAATACGCTACGACACGTACGAGAAGGAAGCATTTGCTATGCTTCAAGCAGTCAAAAACTTTCGACCCTATGTGTACGGTCGAAGGTTCGACCTAATAACAGACCATAAATCGTTGGTCTGGTTCAAGACTTCAAAAGAAGGAAATGCCCGGATATTAAAGTGGCGGTTGAAACTTGCTGAGTATGACTATGACGTAACATACAAGCCAGGAGAAATAAATTTAAAGGCGGATGCGTTATCTCGTAACCCTGTTGAAACGGTCAATGTAACGACACGCGCGCAAAGTCGACACATACCGGGGGTTATTGAGGAAATTGGAAGTTCGGAGGCAAATAAAAGAAAACCCCAGGAAAACATGAGGGTCTGCTGAAGAGGGGACGAGGGAGGCCGCGAAATACGGTAGAACTCCTGGATTCGTCCAACCTGAATCCGGAAATCTCCCAACCAGCGGAGCAGGACAGGTCTTCCAGGAAAACAAGGAGAGCTCGGAAAAGCGATTCCCGTTTAGCAGACAGGGCGTCTGCCAGCGAATCGGACAGTCCGGTGGTGGAAACGGACATTAAAAAAATTAATAACAAAACAGAAAATAAAAACGATTTATCTCAGAATAGACCATATGAATCGGAATCCTCAGGAATCGACTTTGACGCAGGAAGCGAAACGTCTACCAGTGAGTCGTCTAACCCTCAAGATGAACCAGATAACAAAGAAGAAAAAACTGATATCATCGTCGTCAAAGACCGGTCGAAGGTTCGACCTAATAACAGACCATAAACCGTTGGTCTGGTTCAAGACTTCAAAAGAAGGAAATGCCCGGATATTAAAGTGGCGGTTGAAACTTGCTGAGTATGACTATGACGTAACATACAAGCCAGGAAAAATAAATTTAAACGCGGATGCGTTATCTCGTAACCCTGTTGAACCGGTCAATGTAACGACACGCGTGCAAAGTCGACACATACCGGGGGTTATTGAGGAAATTGGAAGTTCGGAGGCACATAAAAGGAAACCCCTAGGAAAACATGAGGGTCTGCCGAAGAGGGGACGAGTGAGGCCGCGAAAGACGGTAGAACTCCTGGATCCGTCCAACCTGAACCCGGAAATCTCCCAACCAGCGGAGCAGGACAGGTCTTCCAGGAAAACAAGGAGAGCTCGGAAAAGCGATTCCCGTTTAGCAGACAGGGCGTCTGCCAGCGAATCGGACAGTCCGGTGGTGGAAACGGACATTAAAAAAATTAATAACAAAACAGAAAATAAAAACGATTTATCTCAGAATAGACCATATGAATCGGAATCCTCAGGAATCGACTTTGACGCAGGAAGCGAAACGTCTACCAGTGAGTCGTCTAACCCTCAAGATGAACCAGATAACAAAGAAGAAAAAACTGATATCATCGTCGTCAAAGACAAAAGGGGGGAAAGAAACTACTTCGGTCTAGTAATTCGGGGGACAGAAGGGGAATCGTCATTAAAAATTAGATTAAATATAGCAAAAACGCTAGTTAAGCTCAAAGAAATATTACGGGATTAAAATATTTCGTCCTTCTCAATCGCATACTCTGATTTTATAGAAAATATTCCATGGGCAGAGGTACTCTCTCTGATCTGTGAAATATATGAAACAGATGAAATTTAACCCATAATTTGCTTAGGTACGGTCAAATATGTCTCTCAGGAGGACCGGGATCGGATATTCTATGAAGCCCACAAGTCTCCTGTGGGAGGACACAAGGGTGTGTCAAAAACATACAACCGCATCAAAACAAATTATTATTGGGAGAATTTAAAACAGGATGTACAATTCCGGATACAACAATGTATAGATTGCCAACTAAAAAAATTGGTTCGCGTCAAAACAAAACAGCCAATGCTAATCACCGATACACCCGGATTAGTGTTCGAAAAAATTGCAATGGACATCGTGGGTCCATTACCGGTTACAAAACGAGGTCACGAATATATACTCACGATTCAAGATCAATTGTCCAAGTATTGCATAGCTGCTCCTTTAGCATCTATGTCTGCTATTGCCGTCGCGGATACCTTTATTAAGCGTCTACTTTGTACTTTTGGTGCTCCCAAAGTATTATTGACTGATCAAGGTAGAAATTTTATTAGCGCTTTCATGCAAAGGATATGTAAACGATTTAAAATAAAGAAAATTCAAACCACAGCTTTCCGGCCCCAGTCAAACGGTTCCCTAGAACGTTCCCATCACGTTTTAGGAGAATATTTAAAACAGTATGTTAGCAGGGATAGCGAATGGGATGAATGGTTAGAACTAGCGACATTTTCTTACAACACCTGCATTCACGAAGGAACAAAATTTACCCCTTTTGAATTGGTATATGGGAAAATAGCACGTGTACCCACCGAGGAACCTTTGCATGATCTAGACAAATTACCAACGTACGATGACTATATAGTCAAACTAGTTGAAAGATTAACCAAAATTCGTAAATTGGCCCGGTCAAATCTAATAGATTCGAAGGAAAAATCAAAGGAAATATACGACAAAAAAATCAAAGCAGTAACTTTTAAAGAGGGTGATAATGTGTTCCTTTCAAAAGGACCCAAACCCCATAAGTTCGGGGACCATTACGATGGCCCATTTGAGATCTTGCAAACGTTCCCGGATGGAAATGTAAAGATTAAAATAAAGAACACAACAAAAATTGTCCACCCTAATCGGTTAAAATGATCTAAAATAAAACCTCAACCTGTTACTAAGAAAAACACAAATAATAAAGGGAAAATCGTGGACTCAGACCCCGATTACCAACCCTAATTATGTTTCTGTTGCAGATTAAGTCTTTAATAGCAGTATTGTGCTTCTTATTCGTCACTTCAGTAACCGCAATGATCGGATACGATTGCGGCAGCGAGTTCTTAAACATGACGACAATATCCCTTCTGGATATTGACGAATGTGATTACCAAGGAGATCGCGTGGATCAAAGCCTAGTGGATGTCGCGTTAGTACAGTTGAATGAGTTTGATCATATCAACGTGTTACAATGCAAAGTTGACATTACTAGAGCGGTGTATTATTGTGGAATGCATTCCCACGTATCTTTAGTAGAAAATGCCCATATGGAATACGTCCACACGATCTCGCGCGAAGCCTGCCGAGTGGCACATAACTACGGCACTCTTCGCATCAGTAACACCGTCCTTGACGGGTTACAGGTAAATTCAACGGCTATGAGAAGTATAACGCTTGCAGGAAGTATCACAAATGATGGTACTTGTGCAGGCACACAATATTCCGACCCTTACGGCACCTGGAATTCAGTTATCGTAATGGGCACTGTAAAAATTACTTTAAAATCTTTTTTTTCTAGAGTTAAGGTAGAATTTAATGAAATTTATTTACCATCGGGTTTTAATTGCAAATTAAACGAGGGTAGTTGTATTGACTCTGATGGAGGTTATAACTATTGGGACTCAATACCTCAAAAATTTTGTAAAGAAAGCACTTATTCCGTACTTTTCAAGGGACTGGTGACTAAGTTAGTCTCTAAGTCAGGAACAGTGTTTTCTGCCAGCGTCAGGGATACAAGCTTCTCGCTTACTACTATTGGAACTGAGGACTCATGTGGTCTTTCTATGTTGAAAACCGAACATCCGCTGTTGCAGATGAAGTCTTTAATCGCAGTATTGTGCTTCTTATTCGTCACTTCAGTAACCGCAATGATCGGATACGATTGCGGCAGCGAGTTCTTAAACATGACGACAATATCCCTTCTGGATCAAAGCCTAGTGGATGTCGCGTTAGTACAGTTGAATGAGTTTGATCATATCAACGTGTTACAATGCAAAGTTGAGATTACTAGAGCGGTGTATTATTGTGGAATGCATTCCCACGTATCTTTAGTAGAAAATGCCCATATGGAATACGTCCACACGATCTCGCGCGAAGCCTGCCGAGTGGCACATAACTACGGCACTCTTCGCATCAGTAACACCGTCCTTGACGGGTTACAGGTAAATTCAACGGCTATGAGAAGTATAACGCTTGCAGGAAGTATCACAAATGATGGTACTTGTGCAGGCACACAATATTCCGACCCTTACGGCACCTGGAATTCAGTTATCGTAATGGGCACTGTAAAAATTACTTTAAAATCCTTTTTTTCTAGAGTTAAGGTAGAATTTAATAAAATTTATTTACCATCGGGTTTTAATTGCAAATTAAACGAGGGTAGTTGTATTGACTCTGATGGAGGTTATACCTTTTGGGACTCAATACCTCAAAAATTTTGTAAAGAAAGCACTTATTCCGTACTTTTCAAGGGACTGGTGACTAAGTTAGTCTCTAAGTCAGGAACAGTGTTTTCTGCCAGCGTCAGGGATACAAGCTTCTCGCTTACTACTATTGGAACTGAGGACTCATGTGGTCTTTCTATGTTGAAAACCGAACATCCGCGTTTATTTATTGTCCAGGGTAAAGATCTCGCTTCCTTGGGAGTCAATAAAATAGTAGAGACCAATCCAGAAAATTTGGATCTTTTTTTGTACGCTAATGCCAAGTTCGTGTATGTAGAAAAATACTTGAGGAATCAGATTTAATCTCTTTATGTAAACGTAATGATATACCGATGTAAAATAGAGAAAGATATGCTTAAAAACTCATTGGCCATCGCATCAACCCAGCCTGACGAATTTGCGTATAGATTCATGGGAGGCCCCGGATATATGGCTGTCCTCGCCGGCGAAGTTATACACATCGTTCAATGCATTCCGGTTGAAGTAAAAATACGACATGCGATCACCTGTTATAACCGAATTCCAGTAACACGGGGAAATCTCAGTATGTATTTGATGCTGAGGACCCACGTCCTCACTAATCAAGCTTCTGAAATTCCTTGTAATTCACCGTTACTCCAACACTACAAACTGGGTACAACCTAGTACAAGTTCATGCCGACCCCAGTGGAAACCGTACCCCCGGTCAGTCTAAAACCGGATACAAAAGGGAGTTGGAGCTACCGCAGTCCCTCCAACCTAGCAACCAGTGGGATTTACACTCGAGACGACTTGGATGCCATAAGGAACCGAATTATGTTTCCAATAGAACAAACCTCGGTAATTGAAACAGTAGCCCAGCAGTTCTCCAATGGATCAAGAGTGAACCCATCTATCATGAATGTACTAAACGATGAAGTCCTGGAACAATTAGCTGAAAGTGCGTGGGACAAAACTTGGGGAAGATTCATCAAGCTTGGGACCTACAGCGCTGGCGTCATCGGGATAGTAATGTGTTACCAATTAATAAAATCCGTGGTTGATATTCTCTTACACGGTATTGCGCTGCATTCCGTTTATGGCTGGTCCTTTCATTTATTGGGAGCAATTTGAAACTCAGTGGCTCAACTCTTGCTACACCTGGCGAAAACCCAGCTGGATTCAGGAGTTCCTGCTCAAAAACCGGTAGAAAGTGACAATCTGGATCCGGGGAAAGGATCACCGCCAAGTGCACCAGAAGTTTATCCTCCATTACCAGCCCATGAAACTACTGCCAACCAACCACGACTGTCCATCAATTAAGAAGAAGTCAATGAGTTTTCAGCAATCATCTCGTAGTATAATTGTTAATAATTAATTTAAAATAGGATTAGTACTAGTTTAACAACCTAGAGACGGACAAGAGACTTCGCGTCGCTCTCGTTCAATGATAATAAATTTCTTTTCACTCGTGCTTCCGTCTAACGGCGGTGGTGTTACGTCGTGGTCTTATTTTAACATTATTTTATTTGTCTGTATAATATAATTTTATTCTTTTAAAAATATATTTTTGAAAAAGGAAATAACTAGGGGAAATGGAAGATTGCAATGAGTGTAACCTAGATATCGCTCAGGATAGTCTGGATTATACTAGCTACTATCTAAAAAATTTTTTCACTACAGATGCCACTGAGTATTATCTGGATTGATATTCAGTGTAATCTTGTTCTGTCCGTGTATTTCAAAGATTTCTATAAATAGTTGTTTGCATACTGATTTGAATACTGATATGATCAATTTTAGACCTTACAAACACGGAAAAGAAATTGCGGCAAATCCAACTACACTTGAGGAAGCATTTACTACAGGATGGACTAAATTATATATACGCTACAGTTTGTTTACGGATGATTTTCATGTACATCAAATCCAACTCCAAGTGTGATTGGATTTACCGCACGTTTTTTTCCGTGAATATTATAGATAAAATTACCAACAATCCACTTCTTTACCAGGAATTATCATTTTGCTCACACTACAATCAACTACAATCAATTTTCAGTTCTACTTTACTAACTCTTCTCCATTTTTTATCAAAATAAATTTATTTATTTGGAAAAATAAATTATTTAACATCAATAATTACACACTACAATTAGAATATCGATACTGCCATTCTAATACGTCGTATCCCATAAAATTTGACATTTTGACTTTTTTTGAAAAATAGAATCACAACAGTATTATGCAAATCATATTAAAAATTTGAAGCTCGGATCGTTAAATAAGTTTTTTTAAATAAATATTTTCATCCGTTGAATCCTATCTAATCAATGCTTAAAATGAACTGTTTTTACCGTCTGCTGTAAAATTTTCTAAATGTTGGATACGACGTATTAGAATGACAGTATCGATATTGTAATCTCCATAATTGCTTACGATTATAGCTCAAAAATAATAATTAAAAAAAACTAAAAAACACGCTGCTGTAAAAAACCAAACTATGAAATAGAAAATAAAATTTTATAAATTTAAATTCAAAATAGTGTAAGAAATTTTAATAAATATAATATTATAAAAAAAAACGTGGGGTGCGTGGTGTCAATAACAGCTATGAATATTTTATTGTCAGACATGAGTAGATTTATTTAAAAAAACTTATTTAACGATCCGAGCTTCAAATTTTTAATATGATTTGCATAATACTGTTGTGATTCTATTTTTCAAAAAAAGTCAAAATGTCAAATTTTATGGGATACGACGTATTAGAATGGCAGTATCGATATTCTAATTGTAGTGTGTAATTATTGATGTTGAATAATTTATTTTTCCAAATAAATAAATTTATTTTGATAAAAAATGGAGAAGAGTTAGTAAAGTAGAACTGAAAATTGATTGTAGTTGATTGTAGTGTGAGCAAAATGATAATTCCTGGTAAAGAAGTGGATTGTTGGTAATTTTATCTATAATATTCACGGAAAAAAACGTGCGGTAAATCCAATCACGCTTGGAGTTAGATTTGATGTACATAAAAATCATCCGTAAACAAACTATAGCGTATATATAATTTAGTCCATCCTGTAGTAAATGCTTCCTCAAGTGTAGTTGGATTTGCCGCAATTTCTTTTCCGTGTTTGTAAGGTCTAAAATTGATCATATCAGTATTCAAATCAGTATGCAAACAACTATTTATAGAAATCTTTGAAATACACGGAAAGAACAAGATTACACTGAATATCATTCCAGATGATACTCAGTGGCATCTGTAGTGAAAAAAATTTTTGGATAGTAGCTAGTATAATCCAGACTATCCTAAGCGATATCTAGGTTACACTCATTGCAATCTTCCATTTCCCCTAGTAAAATCTGAGATAATACCCCGTAAGATTCCACTGGATATGATTCGAGATTGTATCCTGTAGAGTTTGGATTATACTTAGTAGAATCTTTGATCTGTACACTGTACTACAAATAAAAATAAATCCATCATTCTATATATTTTAATAATCTAATTATCCACCAGTGAAATATTAAGGTTTATTTTTTTTTTGGAGCGAGAAAATGTTTCTATTAAAAAATTATGATAACTACAATATACTACAATAGATTTTAATTCGATTGTAGCTATTTTTGTAATAATATAAGTATTTTTCAAAGATATTTATATAAATTTAATATTTTCGAGGACTAAAATTTGTACTACAAAAATAAAAGTCCTACTACAATGATTCTCGTCGTTTGTAGTATATACAGTATCAAAACCGTACACCTTACTATAAAGCGGATTCTAGGTTCAGACAGCTGAAATAAATTAATTCAATTTATTTTTATTTTCAGTAACTGACGACGAGTTTCAAGAAAAGGACAACTGGTTGAAGGAAAACATTGACTCTTGAGAAAAAGTAGTTAAATTATGGTCTGATACGTCAAAGAGGAGGATTTATGATTTGATTTCAGATTCTTCATAACTAGTTACATCGATTTATATCCGGTGTTAAAACACGTTACTCAAGGGCCTAATTTAGTAAGACTAAAAATTATACAATATCTACAATACATACAAATATAATAAATGATTATCCATTTCTTATTTTGTTATTGTAAATTTGTTTTAGATTGATATTGACTTTACAGCTCTTTACGCGGATAAGACGAAAAATTTGATAAAAAGATTCGATTTACTTTCCAAACAATTAATTGGACTCTGTGAGAAAAAAAAAAAGAAAGCCAGAAGGCGTTAAAGAGATTTTGGGTAAAATCAATGCTTCAACGGGATGTACTGATAGCAATTCAATAGGTATGATCAATAATAGCACTGTATTGCGTTTTTATATGACAATGTATAAATTTTCTTATTTTTTTCAGACCTAAGAAGAATCCATATTTTAAGATTCATACCATTGTTGCTTCCGATTCCACCACCTTTTCCAAGTCTAGTTGCGAACGATTCACCCTGGCGCCTCAGCAAAAACGAAGTTCAGCAGTATTTTATTATCATAGTTAAGGTATAATAGATATATGTTGTGACATGGAAAATTTCTCATGTCAGATTTTTAACTATAGATTTAAGATTTTTGTTTATTTTGAGCATTATTTAGCCTCGAGTTGGTCAACCTGATGGATCGCGGAGATTCGACGTGACTGTGTCGCCCCAAGTGGTGCCGACCGTAACGCAAAGCTCGAGGTAAATTTTGAAGCCGAACCGCGCCAAAAATTAAAACTACGAATGAATGTGTCCGACTCGATTTCGATGTATCGGGTATAGTATGACTAAGATGGTATGAATGAGAAAAGTGATCGGGCGAACCCGCATTCAGTCGATAACAACGACCGAGGAGACATCTGGGAGGAGCATCGAGGAACGAGCACGTCATGAAAACGGAATCCACGAACGACTGGAAAATGAAACGACGGGAGAGTATCACGGCTCCACCTGGACGCCGAAATTCGAACCAAACTCGGGAATCGACCAATCATCGATCCCGGAAATTTATCGTAC
>JZSA01004975.1:0-26873 GCA_000956155.1 Cotesia vestalis | reverse complement strand
ATATTCAGTGAACTAATTATTTAATTTTATTGATACTCGAAGCCGGCGAAATAAAATAATTTTTTTTGTTGAATAAATTTTGTCATGAATTCGCAAACTTGCTGATAATTGGCATCGGCCAAAATACGAAAGTTTTTGTTTTAATTAATTCGATTTACTTTTTGTTTGATCCGATCGAATTTTCTGTTCGATTCCAACTTGCGATTTTGACTGACGAAACTATTGTTTTGCTGTTTTGCTAAATAATTAACGTACATTAATTTAATTTTTGTAGTAATTAAATTCGACGTCAATTTTTTTTTGTTAAGATTGAATTATGCGATTTATCAATTTAGAACGTTGGATAGTTTAGACATAATTTTGTTAATTTGAATTTTTATTATTAAAGAAATTTTTTTTTTGTTTTGTTGTTGCGAGTACTACTGCCGATTTTGACCTATAAATTTGGTTTATTCTGCGATCGAACTTGTTAGAGGAATTCAAAAATTTCTTGGGTAAATTTTAGTTATTTCCGGCGAATTAACGTCGCTACGTATTGAAATATTTTTGTATCGAGTTTATTTTTTTTATTATTTTGTTACTGCGATCCGAGCGACATAAATAATTTCCGACGGCTGATTAAGTCTTGATATTATAATTTGTGTCAATTTTTTTTTATTATGAGATTTCACGAAATTATTTAATTAAGAAACAAAATAATACTTATAACAATTTCATTGATCTTATTCGTTCTTTTGATTATTTTTTTTGTTGAATTGACTTTACGAATGCTATTCGACCTCGCTCGTTACTGAATAAATAATTGACTCGTAATCGTGCCAGCATAATTAATTAATTTTATTCTACCTAATATTGAATATTCTCCGAACCGATTTTCCTGATACTCTTCGCATAGATTTGTTTTTTTTTTTAATTAATCTCTTCGATCTTGACCCGCCGCCCAACGACGATCGACTTGGACTTACGAATAGCGGAACGGAAGTTCCTGGCGCCCAACCTACTACGAATCAGGTAAGCCAAACATTTAGGTGGACCTCGTCGGTGCTGTCGACGCCAGCGCAGCGAAAAAGCCATCATAATGTACATCACTGAGCAGTGTATTTATTTGGAGTTTTTTTTACAATGATATTCCTCTATGTTCATAATTTAATTATTTGTCATTTAATTTAATTACAGACAGATATACAGCTAGTTGTAGTACTTAAAAATCGTCGAGAGCAATTGAAAAAATATGGTTTGAATGAACAGCCAAATGTGTCAATAGTGGGAGATAATCAGATTAAATCCTGCAACATCCATATTAATGAGAAGAAATACTCTTTATCATCGCCACTTGCAGCAGATGATATTGCCTTCAAGAGCTTTTATTCTTTTCAATTAGATTACCCAAAGGAAGCAGAATATCCGTGGATTGTACTCCAACACAAGATTTACGGTTTAAAAGGAGAAAGAGACGGAGCAGTGATACCGAGTATTTCGACATCTCTTTCGGACTTGAATTGTGTGAAGTTTTACCCAAAAAAAAAAAAAAAAAAAAAAAAAAAAAACTAAATAATTTAAAACTAATTTAACTAATTTAAAATGGCCGTTTGTTTTCTATGTCACCATAAGTTTTCTTTAGATTTACTACATCTTCATTTTAAAACTGTTCAGTATAGAAATAATGAAATCAAAAAACATGTTTGCGGAGAAAATTCCAGCAAGAAATCTTTTCATATTTTCCACTCATTAAAACGTCATTGGCTTTCTAATCATCAATCAGAAGAGAATGCAGTTGAAGATCAAAAATTGGATTCAATGATTTTTGATAAAGATAACGGAAAAAGAATAAGCTCAGACAAGTCGCACATTAAAAACTCGAATGAGCCGGTCAATTCACATAATTCAACAACGACTTCGACAGTAAATACAAATAAAAATAAAAATACGAACTTTCAAGTTCACCAAGACTTACAAAGTAATATTTTAAGCACAAGTTTGAAAATGTACAATACACCAGCAGTATCTCGAAAACAAGTTTAACTGTTTTTCACATCCACTATATCTATAATTAATGATGAATTAAATACAATTACAAATGAGTTATTAAAATTATCTCCTGGTCCAGTCGATAGCATACCTTTTACCACTGTGACAAATTTGTTTTTTTCCATTTTTGGCGGCGTTTGACGATGTTGATACCGAGCATAAACGAATTAAACTTCTGAAAGACAAAGATTTGTATTTTGAAGCAACAAAATTTGTAGTTGGTCAAAAGATCCGAGGTGTCAAACAAACTCGAAATAATGTACCTATAAATGTATCCATAAAGGATTATGCATATCAATTTCCTCTACGAATAATGTTGAAAAAAATTTTTGAATTGCCGGACGTTTATGAAACAGTTTTGACTTATGTGGAAAAATTAAAAAATGAAAAATTAGTAATTTTTAATTTTATACAATCAGATTTATGGAATGTATCTTATAGACCTTGGTGAGATACGTTCAGGGTATTTACAGAAACGATGGAAAAGCATAATTGATGGACGAAGAAGTTTTCAAGAGAAAGAAGCGTTTAAATTATCACGAACTTACCCGGTTGCTGTACCGCAAAGGGGTTGCGGCTTAAATCAAATACAAAATTTTCAACATTACTTTGCCCACGAGGGTATAGCTATCGTTGTTTATAAATTTTTGAATTTGGTAAAGGTCAACCGCTTTTTGACGGTCGTAATGCTGTTCAAGAAGCGTTCGGAAAAGTTTGCAATACAATTAATTTATTATATTACCAAGACACTAATCATTTTCAACCAATAATAAATTTAGCGGGTGCTTTAGGCAGTCGCGCATTTTGCGAAACTTGTAATAAAGGATACGAATCAACACGTGGTCATAGATGTTCTAAAAAGTGCCCACGCTGCAACGTGGTACCTGTGTGTAGACAAATATGTAAAAAAAAATGCCATGACTGTAAGCGATGGTTTTCAAACGATGATTGTTATTCAAATCACTTAAAACCTGGTTCGGCTAATTTAAGAGGTAAAAATAAAAATTTCACAGTTTGTGAAGCATTAAAATTATGCGGTGTTTGTTATCGTTATATCTTTCATAATGTAGAACATAAATGCAACATAAATTATTGCAAAGTGTGCTGCTGCGAAAGACCTCTGAATCATTATTGTTTTATGACCCCCTTGAAAAAAAAAGAATTACCAAAAGTCTTATTTTTATTCACACACACACACACACACACACACACACACACACACACACACACACACACACACACACACACACACACACACACACACACACACACACACACACACACACACACACACACACACACACACACACACACACACACACACACACACACACACACACACACACACACACACACACACACACACACACACACACACACACACACACACACACACACACACACACACACACACACACACACACACACACACACACACACACACACACACACACACACACACACACACACACACACACACACACACACACACACACACACACACACACACACACACACACACACACACACACACACACACACACACACACACACACACACACACACACACACACACACACACACACACACACACACACACACACACACACACACACACACACACACACACACACACACACACACACACACACACACACACACACACACACACACACACACACACACACACACACACACACACACACACACACACACACACACACACACACACACACACACACACACACACACACACACACACACACACACACACACACACACACACACACACACACACACACACACACACACACACACACACACACACACACACACACACACACACACACACACACACACACACACACACACACACACACACACACACACACACACACACACACACACACACACACACACACACACACACACACACACACACACACACACACACACACACACACACACACACACACACACACACACACACACACACACACACACACACACACACACACACACACACACACACACACACACACACACACACACACACACACACACACACACACACACACACACACACACACACACACACACACACACACACACACACACACACACACACACACACACACACACACACACACACACACACACACACACACACACACACACACACACACACACACACACACACACACACACACACACACACACACACACACACACACACACACACACACACACACACACACACACACACACACACACACACACACACACACACACACACACACACACACACACACACACACACACACACACACACACACACACACACACACACACACACACACACACACACACACACACACACACACACACACACACACACACACACACACACACACACACACACACACACACACACACACACACACACACACACACACACACACACACACACACACACACACACACACACACACACACACACACACACACACACACACACACACACACACACACACACACACACACACACACACACACACACACACACACACACACACACACACACACACACACACACACACACACACACACACACACACACACACACACACACACACACACACACACACACACACACACACACACACACACACACACACACACACACACACACACACACACACACACACACACACACACACACACACACACACACACACACACACACACACACACACACACACACACACACACACACACACACACACACACACACACACACACACACACACACACACACACACACACACACACACACACACACACACACACACACACACACACACACACACACACACACACACACACACACACACACACACACACACACACACACACACACACACACACACACACACACACACACACACACACACACACACACACACACACACACACACACACACACACACACACACACACACACACACACACACACACACACACACACACACACACACACACACACACACACACACACACACACACACACACACACACACACACACACACACACACACACACACACACACACACACACACACACACACACACACACACACACACACACACACACACACACACACACACACACACACACACACACACACACACACACACACACACACACACACACACACACACACACACACACACACACACACACACACACACACACACACACACACACACACACACACACACACACACACACACACACACACACACACACACACACACACACACACACACACACACACACACACACACACACACACACACACACACACACACACACACACACACACACACACACACACACACACACACACACACACACACACACACACACACACACACACACACACACACACACACACACACACACACACACACACACACACACACACACACACACACACACACACACACACACACACACACACACACACACACACACACACACACACACACACACACACACACACACACACACACACACACACACACACACACACACACACACACACACACACACACACACACACACACACACACACACACACACACACACACACACACACACACACACACACACACACACACACACACACACACACACACACACACACACACACACACACACACACACACACACACACACACACACACACACACACACACACACACACACACACACACACACACACACACACACACACACACACACACACACACACACACACACACACACACACACACACACACACACACACACACACACACACACACACACACACACACACACACACACACACACACACACACACACACACACACACACACACACACACACACACACACACACACACACACACACACACACACACACACACACACACACACACACACACACACACACACACACACACACACACACACACACACACACACACACACACACACACACACACACACACACACACACACACACACACACACACACACACACACACACACACACACACACACACACACACACACACACACACACACACACACACACACACACACACACACACACACACACACACACACACACACACACACACACACACACACACACACACACACACACACACACACACACACACACACACACACACACACACACACACACACACACACACACACACACACACACACACACACACACACACACACACACACACACACACACACACACACACACACACACACACACACACACACACACACACACACACACACACACACACACACACACACACACACACACACACACACACACACACACACACACACACACACACACACACACACACACACACACACACACACACACACACACACACACACACACACACACACACACACACACACACATACATACATACAGACATACAGACACCACCGCGGGGGTAGTCAGGGAAGCTTCCTATGACTTTAAAACGTCGAGATCTGATGAAAACTCGATTTTTGCAAAACGGGATGAAAACAATAACTTCCCGATTTTTGAAAATCTGAGATTTTTAGCGGGAAGTTAAAAATCAAACCACACCTTCCTTAACTGACACCGCAGCTTTATAAATTTATTCAAATAACACAGATTTACTTTTACTACCGAGAGTGATAGGTATACACGCTGTGTAATCAAGTATTCTACTCACAGTCAAAATTTAAATGGATCTAATTATTTATATCCAGGGCTTCACAGATGGCCGAGGCAAATTTTTACCAAAAGAAGTTGCTTTAAATACTGAAGAGCATGGTGTTCAAAGACACTGGTTGATTAGACCACCGTTTCCTTTTAATAAATTACCTCTAAAGGACCGTCATCAAAACACATGGTTAACTTTTAATCATCATGGTTTGAAATGGACGGATGGTTCCGTTTATCTCTCAAATTTAATTGATAACATCAAATTTTATTCTGAAAAAGCTCATCGCATTTATGTACGTGGGGCCCCTAAAAGCGAAATATCTTGAAGAGTTATTACAAAGAGTAATTATTAATTTAGAAGAACCTTCTTCAGAATGCCCTAAGTTTGAGAATTTAGAGCCTGAAGTAATTAACTGCGCATTCCATGGAAAGTCCTTATCACCGGATAAGCGTTTTTCGTGTGCATTAAATAATGTTTTGTTTTTACAAAAGTGGCTTCTAAAATAACGTTTGAATACAGAATCTTTTTTCATGTAAGCACGTTTAGATTTTTCAGCAAATTCTCAGCTGTAACAACTCTTAAAGAGTGTATTGTTAGCTCGTACGCTTATTATATTCAAGTTAGTGTTAAAAGACACATTATTATCACAGTTAATATGTGCTATCCTAAAATGAAAGAAGTGCTTTTTAAAGATGAGTCTGGAATGCTACCGATAATCGAAGTGCGAGAAGAGGATTTAACGGCCTTTCGGGCTTTTTTGCCTTATGATCCTCTTTTCCAGATTTCACCAAGGAGATTAGATGAAGACACGGTTGTATGGCTGTCTCTGTGCACGCTTCTTGTTAGACTTCCGTCAACGTTTCTACAGGTACATTAAATATTTTATTTGCTAACTTATGGTTTCATGTACTTTCCAACTTTTCTTAAACCTTTAAAATATTGTAGTTTTTTGAGAATTTGAGTCAAGACATATTCGAATCAGCCATGAGATCAGCACCTGAGCTTGTGCAACATACCACATCGAAACACGTCGATGAGCAGCAGTGGCAGCGTCAGAGTTAGCAATAGCAGCAGCAGCGGCGCTGGCGGTAGCCCTACCGGCAGCAGCCATGGTTAAGATTATATATAAATTATATTTATCTATTTATTTATGCAACACTTTCTACTTCATAAATTATAAAAATTAATATAATTGAAATTGTATTTTGAGATACCTATCATTAAACATATAAATAAAGTTCATATTATAAACAATGAAAATTAATCTATATTATTTATTATCAGTATAAGTGTTTTACGATTTACAGCCTATTGATCTTAGCAGAACCTGTCTTTATATAACGTAACATTTTATCAATTAGCTCAGTATATATTATGGATCTCCGATGGAAACATCCATGGACATCAATTATATACAGTCCTACTGGTTGCGGTAAAACAGTATTCGTTAAAAAATTTATCAAACATTTATGTCTAATGAGCGATACGAATTGTACCAAGAAACTTACTCGAACGACGACGGTGGAGTGGTCTGCCGTCGAATAACCCTGTTCAGGTCGCCCAAAATTTCAAATACAATTAATCCCAGGCTGGATTAGTGCACAATGGATGCCAGTTCTTTTTTTTGTAGGAAAGAACAAACCTAAATTAAACCAGGGCTTGTCCGTAGATATTTTTGAGATGGGTTGGAAAATAAGGATCAGTAGATAGAGAGAAAGGATAGTAAATAGTCAGAAATAAATAAGCAGTGCAAAAAAATAGAAGGCAAATAATAGTGCTCTTGGTAGTCAGATTGAACAAAAACTCATGCTATATTCAACAAATTAATTAATTGAACAATAATTCCTCAAACATGTATTTACAAAAATTATTCGTCTTGAAACTTAAAATTTATTAATGTCAATTCTTTGATAATTTATAGGGCCTATTGGATCTTTATCAATGGCATCGATGCGAATATCTAATTGCTGGTTAGTTATGATTCCAAAATTAATTATTAACAATCTTGTTAATTAACGATCAATTAATATCCAATAATCATTATTATTACCAGCTATGCTATTATGATTCGAACTCTCGGGTTCTATGAACGAATCAGTCAATTTGTGATTAATTTCTTTTTGACTCTTTTTATAAATTTATTATTAATTATGATCGACTTCCGAACTCGGTTATAATTAATTAGTCAATAATAAATCAAACTTAGCTTGAATTATAACAAACAATGAAGACGCATTGTTTCAATTTTTAACGCTGCAATAGCTCGCAATATAATATATATGTGACAAAACCAAGCACGCTTTGTCTATTAAGAACAAACAAAAATCAACTTAACTGTAGGATGTTCGTCTTAATTATATGATTGTTGTCGACGTCGATAGTGAGGTGATAATAAAAACGTACTTCTATTTTACTAACCGATGATTCAGATATCAATAGTTAATCATCAAATAAAAATATAAATAATAATAATGCGTGCCCGGGATTATTCCCACCCGGCGACGTTCGTAAAACCAACCTCAATACAACCGTCTACAACTATCTGACTACCGGGAGATCACAATACAACCAAAATGCCAGAACTCACCCAATTACAGCTCACACGGGTTAATGAGAGGTCACTGAGTTTAATTCAAGTGTTCAACTTGCACACAATTTAATTAAATTTGATAACTTTGATCAATAAATCTCACAAACAGAAATAAAACGTGATGCACGCCACTTGTGCTACCGCCAGAATGATCTCTCTCCCCCGCGGCTTCTCTCCCCTCGTGTCCTCATGCCACGAAGCGAGTCAAATTAATAATTTTGGACACATTTTGTATTGCGAATCTCCCGTCAGAAAATCCACCGACGGTTGTTTTACCATTATTTTTAAATAATCATATTTTTAGAAATTAATAACAACAAATCATAAACGATGATTAATTAATTCATAGTATAACAAAAAAAATTACTTTCGGAAGTTTCGACCAATTCTTTGTTACATTCGCGCATGCGCGTTTCTGTTCTAGTCGAGTCCACTTTTGGACCACACTTTAATTAAAGAAATAAAATATAAAAACTCCCTCTCGGCGTCCGACAATTCTCTTCTAAATTACTAAACAAATGTAAGAAATTATTTTAACAATTAAAATAGAGATTCTCGACGTATTAATATTTTTAATCTTCATTCGAAATCTTAATAATAATATCGCATACTGGGGTCAGCTGAGCTAGCTCCCAGTATGTGGCGGACCCTGGCGGCGCTCAACCCAGCGAACAGCCCGGGAGAAGATGACGCGGGAATTCAAATTAAATTCCCGTGACAAAATTTCTCAAAAATAATATTTTATTACGCTGAATGGCAACCAGGCTACAATGAGTATTTTCATAATAAAAACATTGAGTTTCACGAAGGTCTTCCAACAGGTGAAGAATACGGGTATGATAATAATCCAAAACTAGTAATTATTGACGATTTGATCCGTGAAGCATCAAATAATGCTATAATAGATCTTTTTACAAAAGGCAGTCATCATAAGAATTTGAGTGTTATTTTTTTGACACAAAATATTTTCCATCAAGGTAAAGGTCAAAGAGACATTTCATTAAATGCGAATTACATTGTAGTTTTTAGAAACCCACGCGATAGGTCACAAATTCAACATCTAGCGCGTCAAGTGAGTCAGGAATAATGTACCAGTAGTTCTTTGATAATGGGCGAGCGTACACCTATAAAAAAAACAGCTACGTGTATTACAATCATTGTGCTATCTCAATAATACACAACGCTCAGCTGTCTTACGCAAAGCTGATCCTGCTTTAATACGTTGTATTTGCGAGTGTATATTAAACATATTACGTGGTAACGTACCTTTAACACCGAGTCACAAGAAAAAATTAAAACGCCACGTTACGATTTTAAGAAAATTATCATCAGGAGGAAGCAATCTAAATACTAAAAAAAAAATAGTTATTCAAAAAGGTGGTTTTTTACCTTTTTTTTTAGCACCTGTTCTGGGTGCTTTGGTTGCAAATATAATTTCCAAATAAAATATTTAGTAAAATCATGGAACATGCCCGTAAGATGGTGTTAGGGAATGAGGATAAAATTCATAAGAGGTTGGTAGTCTCAGAAAAAAATAAAGATATCGCAAAAAATAAATCTTGTCTTACTAGTGGAACAGTGTTAACTAGGCTCGACAATGAAATGTATGAAATTTCAAATTCTACTGGAAAATCAATGTTTCAGACCAGTCTGTAGACAACAACTCTAAATTCTTCGATAGTATAGGTTCTTTTGAAAGCGAAATTGATCATCGTTCTTCATATGATGTAGTCATAGATAATTCAGTTATAGACAGTGTACCTAGAAGATTCAGAGGAAACGCAGCGCGGCTATTAAAAAGGCTAAGAAGTGCGCCTGCCACGTTAATATCATGGGACGATAGAGGTCTTGTGACAATTAGAGGTCAAAAAGTAGTACGTTCTAATATCACTGATCTTTTAAACGATGTGTTAAGGCCTAGAAAGAGTGTGAAAGCGATAGGTCGTTAACAGTTTGCTCAAGTACGGCAAACGCTAAACATACCGTGTGAATACATCGGTAATCGAGCTTATTTAGACGAAGAAATTTTAACTTCTACACCTTGAAGACGATCTGTTAATTTTTCCGTACCTGAAATACTTACAGAACACACATCCTTAGACGAATCACAATTGAATCAAAACGATGAAGGTTCTATAAATAAAATCAGGCAAAGTAAAAAAATATCATGGATAAAGTTGAGATAGATAAAAAACTTAAAAACATCTATTATGATCCTATAAGACCAGAAAGTTTTTCAGGTGCTAAAAATATTCTAAAATACTCTGCTGAAAACAAATCAGAGATATCCCGAGATGATGTTAAGAAATGGTTAAATAAACAAGAAACTTTTACAAAACACCGTATGAACAGGAAACGTTTTATTAGAAGGACTTATAATGTTGAATCAATAGATGATGTCTGGGAAGCTTATTTAGCTGACTTACGTAGTATCTCTACGTATAACAAAGGTTATAAATATATATTGATGGTGATCGATGTGTTGAGTAAGTATGCGTGGGCTGAGGCTCTAATATCTTAAGTAGAATTAAAAAAAAAAGAATCTTCCGCTTAGTGCAGACAGATAGCGGTAAGGAGTTTCTTGGAGAGACTTTTCAAGAGTTTTTGAGGAAAAAAAGGAATATTTTTTAGGACAGTACGCAACCCTGACGTCAAAGCAGCTATTGTAGAACGTCTAAATAGAACGATAAAGGAGAGAATATGGCGTTATTTTACGTATTCCCGCACAAAAAAGTATTTAGACATATTACAAAAAGTTATTTACGCTGACAATCACACAACACATACTGGTATTAAAATGGCGCCGGCCAATGTTAACAATAATACAGCTCAAATAGCTTTTTATAACCTTAAAAAACGTTATGAAAATGAGAAGCGCTCTGAGCTCCTGAAAAACCGTAAGCTTAAATCCGCTGTTGGTGACTTGGTACGTATCAGTAAAGTGTTATGTCCGCCCCATATATTAATTAAATTTATTTTTTTTTATTATTATGGCATCTAAGCCTAAGGTCCACACGTACAAATTTATTACAATAGTTAATATAATGCGCGAGAACCGCAGTTGAAACCATCGGACAGATTAACTGGTGGGGATTCTTGCCGCATCAGCAGCAAGAGTCTTTAAAAACGCCAGCACAAGGCGGCTCCTCGTTCTCCTTTCAGTTAATTTTTGTTGCATTTAGTTGCACTTAACTGAGTTGATCCGCCCTAGATATACGTATTCGGCCGCCTAAATCTTTGGTGCATTTAGCTTCGGTTTGACATAGCGTTATCTTAGATTTTATTATAATACTGTAAGTAAAAATAGCCACGATTTACCGTTAATCTTTAGTGCATTCAGCGGTTAAATCAGAATTATTTATAATCAATAACGATTCAATAAAATCCATTCATAGAAATTTGTTTCTAGCGCCAAAGCTTTAGTGCGTTCGGTTCGTTAGGATAAAGTTATATTTTTCTTTGGTGAGTTGCGCGTTGTTTCCTCAAGGAAACAAATTGGACGTTAACCGTAATTATAAATTAAATTTTGTTATTGTTCATAAGTGAAAATAATATAAGTTGCTATGTGTATTGCTGTTGATATTTTGAAATAAAACGTGACAAATAAGAACACTAATAATTCTTACACATTCGAGTCATTATTTAAATTAAGAATCGACGTGATCCTACCCGTAAGATTAAGTTCGATTCCCGACTTGAGGCGCTAGCTGCTGTCCAGGGAGGTAGGATCCAAGGTTCATTAACAGTAAGTATAAGCTCTATTATCTATATTTGAAATCGTTAAACGATTAGACCAAATTCGCACACTCAATCTCTTCTGAGGCGTGGTTTTTCAGTCCGGAAACTTCCCACAATCAAAATCTATAAAATTTGTATTCTTTACATTGTTAGTCCATCCTCCCCGTTTTACGCTACCGCATTCAAAAAAAAACACTCGGACATAACATAAAGAACACTGCTGGCAGCGGTGGGATTTCGAACACGAAATTCCTTAATCGGTTCCATCATTGTTAAATTGAGTGTATTCAATTATCATTATTTTAGATTTAGAGTCAAATTTTCCTTTTATCCTGTTTAGTAAATTCAGCTTTAAAATTCCAAGATAAATTTTAACCTTTAAAAATCTTGCTTTCTTGAAATCATTAAATTATCATCGAAAATTTTTTTTGATATTACTAGTATTATTCCTATTAATTACGTTTTTTTACTTGGGCGTTACCCACATGATTTATCGCTTTGCTCTATTGATAACTTTTTGTTGTTAACATTAACAGTTCAAGGCGTATCACGTAACGCGACATTGAAAGCCAACTGCACGTGGCGCAGAGTACCAGTCAGCAAATTCTTTGTACTCTGATTAAGAAACTTACTTCCTCTGTCAAGGTTGCCCCAGGTTTCAATAACGCCTTATAAAAGATAGGTGCGAACGCACTTTCTTTTTTTATTATTCCAGACTTTCTAGGGCTATAGCATTAAAAGTTTTGAGAGGAAGGTGCGATTGCACCCCTAAAACTAGGGTGTTACAAAATTAAATTCTAAATTATAATTTTTTTTCTTTCCCTTTCAAAATCTTCGCAAACAATCAGCCGGTTATCGGGTAATTACTCGTAATTGTAATATCAACCGACTTCAAATTTTTTTTTACCGATTGATGAAATTCACAAAAACGAGCCTTCCACCCAGTGGAATGTGTATACCACATTTCAAGGTTTGAGTTTTCGATTTGGATACTGTAGTCCAGATCGCTCTGGGTCTATCTATTTAACCTGGAAGTGAAACCCTTGGTCCGTGTGCTGACACACTGTCCCAAGAATTTTATTCCGAAGGTTTATGGGTAAAACCAGGCGTGCTGGGCGTCATTACCAAATAGAAAAAGTTTACGAAGACCTTGTAAATGGAAAAATATACCATCGCCCTCTAATAGAATCAAAGTATTGGTTAAGCGACGCGTCCGAGAGTCCAGTAGTAGTCCCTAAATCAGGACCTAGGGTCATTTTCAACGAAGTAGCCCCTGCTGGTCTTTACGAGCATCTCCTGAAAACTTCTAGAGAGAAAACTGCTGAGCCCGTTTTCAAATTAATTCCTTGCGATCCGGGTTCTTCGCCTTTGAGTTGGGCTTGGGTTCGTTACGAGGGCAATCCTAGAGAATGGTTAAAAGAGAGAATGACAAAAGCGACAATCTACTACGCTAGGAAAAAATCCGCTTCTAAAAACACGAAAGAAAACATTAAGACATCGGAGAACGTCCATAGTTCTCAATAAGTCGAAAAAAAAAATTTTTTTTTGTTTGCTTAAAAATTTTTTTTTTTACAGTATTGCAAGTCAGAATAACCTTAGAATAACTTGTGAAGATAATCGTCCTTTTTTTGTGTATAAATTAAGCTGATGCTTCTATGGTACATAGAGTATCAAATTTCTTTAACATTCAGTCTTTCTCAATCGTTAAAACTAACACTTTCGAATAAGCAAAAAAAAAAATCTGATTATCATTAGTTTATCTAAGCAATATCAAAAAAAAATTTTTTTTTGGTTGTTAAAAAAAAAAAAATTTTTTTTTGGTTGTTAAAAAAAAAAAAATTTTTTTTTTACAAAAAAAAGATCAACAAAGATACATAAATAAATTCAATTCGTAAGTCATCTTTGTCTCCCTCTCTCTCTAAACCTTCTACGGTGGAGCCCTTAATAGAAGGCCACGGTCGGGCCTCTGACTTTTTCCCCTGTGGTATCCATTTCATTGAAGAAATGGCTTACAATCGAAGGACTTTCCGCTTGAATAGGTCTGCGGTGGACGAAGAAGTCCCGCAACACCATCAAGCTCTTGCTAAAGAACTATTTGATGCCCTCCCATATTTTAACGGAGAAGGCAGTGATGCTTTGGCAAAATTTGAACTTTTTGAAGGAATTGTACGTAACTGGCTCCCAAGCATTCCCGTCGAAAGACAAGATCACTTTGCCCGTAGAGTAGCTCAGAAATTGTATGGTCGAGCCAAACGACTGGTCGAGCACGTCGAGCTCACCTCAGTCGAAGATATTCTTTTGACTCTAGCGAAAAAACTCAAACGAGGGGACCCATACATCAATTGGCAAAAAAAGTTAGCATCTGCCGTCCCTAAGGAATCCGAAAACATCGAGGATTTTTACTACCGTTTGAGTAATATGATCAGATATATCGAGTTGAATGCCCCAGAGGACGATAGAGAAGTCGTTAAAAGAACTTTTGAAAAAACCCCGGCTACTACTCTTTACGAGTACTTGCCAGGTTATCTTCGATGTCTATGCAAAATCAGGATAGCTGAGACTCTCGACAGAATGTATGCCGCAATCGAGAGCGACGCGCACCGTAGGCCAAATCGCCGGCGGACGGTCGACGAAGACGTCCCAGTCGTCGGGGAAGCTTTTCCACCTGCGCTGGAGTACTACAGGCGTCCAGGCCCCCCAGGATTGGAAGGTAATCGGCATTATCCTCAAATGCCTAGACCTTCCCAGGAGTACGATGATCGTGGAAATTACCGCGATCCTCAGCGCACGCTGGTCTGTCCAGACACTGCATCTTTCGCAGTAACATCAACCCACGACTCATATTTTACTCCAACTGACAACGAAATGTATTATGACTCCATCGAAGGACACAGTGGACCTCATCAAGGGTCCGCTTTCACATTTGGTGCAACTGAGCCAAGATACCCATACCAGTATAGCAACCATCCCTCGCGAAGCTATTCTAGGCCCCCAATTAATAACAGATATCATCCCGTAGTTCTGGGCCCGACCCGTAAAACGGTCCATTATGCTGATGATGAAGACTCTGAAGAAGCTAAGTGTCGTCATAAAATCGACCCCTCAGTCTTCTGTGACTGCCCTTTCTGCCCTAGAGGAGAGCACAAAAGCCCCCCTCCTGATTCTTTAAACGGGCAGGGCGCTCGCCAAACAGAGGCGATGTCGAGTACGCCCAATTTGCCTCCACGCTGGTCTCCGAACCCGACCTATCGACCTCAAAACACCTATCCTACTCACAATCCAACCTACCAGAGTTCGTACCCGAGGTCCATTCTCCAAAATCATCAGAATCAATCTCTGAACAACACTTCCCAGAGCATGAATCCAGCATCCAAAGCCCAAACGGATCCTCTACCATACCAGAATCAATCCTCAACACAACCAACTCCCAACCAGCGGATAACAATCGGCGAGTTAAAAGCTCAAACTCGGAGCAACCAAAGTGCTTAACCACGGGGATGGGCCTCATGGTTCATATCCAGTGTCCAGAGCTTCGCAACGGAGGCATAAATGCACTCCTAGACACTGGATCAGATTATAATTTAATCTGTGTCGAGGCTTTAAGAGACAATATTTTATGCAACAATGATAAAGTGGGCTCAGTCGAAGGAATAATTTCTAGTTCGATGCCCATATCCGGCACAATAATCTTGAAAATTCTCGGAATCAATGTCTTCTTTCATATAGTCCCAGCGCCTCCAGGTGGCTATAAGGCTATCCTAGGGAATGACTTTTTTTTCAAAGAACGAGTAAAAATCTCTTTCTTCTGGAACACACTGGTTACTAAACACAATCTCATAAAACCAATCCCAATTATAAATCCCCGCCGTTCCAAAAAGCCCAAAATCGTTGCTCTTGGAACGGGCCCAAAAATTCACTTACCGTGTAACTCTCTCATTGGAAACTATCAGCGCTTCCTTGTTGACACAGGGGGGGACGCTTGCCTTATCAACGCGTCAGCCCTTCGTTCAGAAGTTCCAATTGATACGGAGAGAGCTACTACCTTTCGAGGAATCGACAATAACTCTTTTAAAACTTTAGGCATAGTAACGCTTAAAATTCTAGGCATGGATGTTGAATTTCATGTCTGTGGCGAAGATTTACCACTCCCTGGAGTAGGAATTCTCGGAAATAACCTCCTTGAACAGGAAAAGGCCGAAATTTCTTATCATACACAGAACATTTCGTTTCTCTCAAAACCAAATAAAACAATTCACTTTAGCCTTGAACAAGAAGAATCTTCACGATACACAATTCCACCACGCATGAGAGTGGCAGTAGCCATTCCTATTAAAAACCCCGAAAAAAAGCGGGCTACCACCCACGAGTAAACCTCCCTAAAGGAGTATTGTGTGGAGAAGCGGCAGTCAGGGTGGAGGATGGGTACGCCATGTGCATGGTCATTAACCTCAATTCCGAGCCAGCCGAAATAGTCTTTAGCCCACAAACTCTAGAGGAGTTCGAATACCCTAACTCAGAGGGGGACGATCCAAATGAGATACCATCTTACTCATCCAAGAAAATAACTGACCCAAAAGAAAGAGCCAAATTCATTCTCGAAAAAATTTCTCTCAATCATCTAAATAAAAATGAAGCAGATCGAATTCGCGAGCTCGTTGAAGAAAATCACGATGTTTTCCATTTCCCTCGTGATAAACTAGGATGCTCTAAATCCTTCGAGTGTCGTATCGAAACAACTACGGACACGCCAGTGCGAATAAAACAATACAGATTTCCTCTAGAACATCGAGAAGAAATCGCGAAACAAGTTGAAAATTTAGAGAAACAAGGGATCATCCGCAAGTCCAACTCGCCGTATAACTCCCCCTTGTGGATAGTCCCAAAGAATTCCAATGACCCAGCTGTAAAAAAATATCGGATGGTCATTGACTTCCGTCAACTTAACAAAATAACAAGGGGCGATGCGTACCCCTTACCCCTTATAATCGACATACTCGACCAACTTGGTGAAGCAAACTTCTTCAGCGTATTTGACCTAGCAATGGGTTTCCATCAGGTGCCTATTAGTCTAAGATCCCGCTGCAGGATTGGTGTGCTCATCGACTTTTTGTTTAAAACCAAATTTTTATGTTTATTTATAGTTAAGAGAATATATATTTACTAGGGTGCCTATCAAAATTTGGCCGCCATTATTTTTAATTAAATTATTTTTAATTGATTTTTGGTAAAAAATTTCGTTTATTTATTTTTTAAATAAAATAACGTCTACATCACGGTAATTAAAATGAAGATTCTAAAAAATCACGGTTGCCGTTGCGCACCTGGCCGCACCTCTTTGCAGCCAGGTGTAAACAGGTATGATTTCGATAAATTTATACGTTTATAACCTATTTTTATTAATTATATGTCAAATTGAAGCTAATTTTTTTCTATTAATTATCATATAAAGTTGCTTAATTAAATCTAGCCGCAAATAAGGGTTACTAGCTGTTAAAGATAATAAATATTTAAGGTAGAGTGAAAGAGAGTTAGCGCGTAACATCATTTGTCAGACGAGGACAGCGATTGCCGGCTGTGCGACGATTTTAAGCCATTGCACATGCGTCGAACGTTAGTGTTCTCAACCACCGGGGAGTAATAGAGACGACTTATAATAAATACTTCAAAAAATATGTAATTTTTTTCTAAATGACAAATTTAAAAATTGCAACAAAAAATTAATATTGATTTGATATATCGACGGTCTAGTTAGCAATTTGTCTAACTCCTTATTTTTTAGAGGGTGATTTTTTTAACATTTTTATGAAGCAATAATCCAATTACAAATTATTTGAATGATTCAAACTTAAATATTATATCTCTATTAGATATTAATGATTTTAAATGGTTTTTTAAAATGATAATAAATTTTGAAGTAATTGTTTTTTTCGTACAAATAAAAAATTCTCTAAAAAGGAGTTAGATAATTTGCTAATAAGAACGTCGATATTTAATATTAATTTAAAAAATAAAAAAATAAAACCAAGGTGACTTAAGTAAAAGAAAATTTTATTGCGAAAGTATTATTCAAAATTTTTATTAGATTTTATTTAAGTATTTAATTGTCTGTTACATATTAATTAAACATTTAAGCAAATTAAAAAATTAATAAATTTATCTTATAATTCTTATATTTCCGTAACTCTTATTTAAAAATCTGAATCATCGGAGGTTTCAGTTGTACTGTCATCGGAGCTATCACTTTCATCGCTACTAATATCAGAATCGTCGTTATCGGAAGCTTTGTTCGTAGATTCACATAGCACACTATTAACTTCCGTTGGAGTTGAGTCTCCCAGGAACCATGTTGGTTTTAAAAAACCATCTAGTACCAGCCAGCCATTATTTTCTGGGCTGAATTTGATGCAGTCTGGTTCAGTGGCATTTAACCACATCGAATTAACAAAGATTGTCCGCAATAATTTTTGTTTCAAAGATTTCCAGCACGGTGGAAGTGCGTCGAGTCCAAACCTTTAATTCTCTTCATAAATTTTTCATTATTTTGTTTTGAAGCGTACATTTTGTTAAATAATAAAAATCTTGCGGTATTTACACTTTGACACTTTGGTATTCCATACATAAGGCACGTAAACTCTTGGACTGCATCAATTTTGTTTTCATTGAAGATGTCAATAGGATTCGTTAAAGACGCAAAAACCTGTTGAATTTCTGGATTTTTAATTAATAAATTCAAGGGCCGAAGTTTCCCTTTGTTGAAAAATGCAGTCGTGTAGTCGCAACCCGTGTAGGCGTGAAAAGCAGGAAGAGCAAGACGTAAAGTCGCACCTAATTTTTTTGATAAGTCCGTACAGTTTATGTAAACTTCATCTTTATTTTTATTTTTGCTTGATGAACTGTTTGCCAACCAAATATGCAAATTAGGAAATTTATGCATATTACCTAATAAAATTATTAAAACGTCCGTGTCTGATGCTTTTACAAAAATTTTTGAATTTTCAGGTACTTTACTTATGTGGAAAACAATTCTCGTATCCGCTTCTTCATGTTTACATGCTAATTCAGTTTCTTCAGTTTTCACTACTAAATTTCCAACACAACAATATGAAAAACATTGCTCTCCAACAGTAACATAAATTTTTTTGTTTCCTAATATTGGAGCAAAAGAATCATCGACCCAATGGTTAGCTAAGAATTTTACGAAGACTTCTTTGAAACGGAAATTCTTCAAGCTTTTTAAAAAATCATTGGGTCTTTTTTGCAAAGGGCCATTAATTGTATATGGAATATCAATTCCTTCGCGATTTTGTCGTTCACTATCTTTAATAGATGGTGTTAAATATCTATCAAATATGATGTGTACTTCCGGAGCATTTTTCGAACAAAGTTTGATCAATATCGATTCTGCTATTTTTCCAAATGTTTGTGGCAAAGTAGAGCCAATTAGATGCAAATAATGAAAACCATCAATGATTTCTACGTCGACTTGTCCGGGATTAGCTGGTGCTATTTTTGCAGTCAATTTTTTACCTAAAGTTGATTTATCCGTCTTCATCATGTCGCCTGAACAGTGGAATAGTGCAGGAGGTACAGGCGCAAGTGGAAATGACAGACAATACTCAATGTCAACTTTTTGATTTATAGCAATTGCTAACAGACGTCCAAAAATATCTCGTTCCATTTTAAGTAATGTTTTTTTGTCTCCAGTGGTACTCTTTACACTTCTTTTAATACAATCTGAAGCGAAGTTATTTATTTTATTACGAGTTATAGGTCTCACAAATCTTGATGAATCTTCAAAGCATTCCGAAAAAAATTTTAACTTTTGTTCTTCACCTAAAGACTTAACGTTGAGTAAAAAATTGGCTACATTTAAGGATTCCGCTTTATCAGTTGACAAATTGAACAAACTATTTTTGTCTATATTTTCTGAAAAAGGATTCATTGTTTTCTTGATTGTTCCAATAATATTGTTAAGAGTCTTAGAGTCTTTCTCGATTCGATTCTTCTGTAACGTATAAGAAGTATCATCTGCTTGAGATAATCCGATTTCTGCTTTTACAAACGACATAATTTTAGTTCTGACACTATGACTAAGAGCCCATCTTTCTCGTGCAGCGATCGAATTTGTAAAATGGCTAACACCAGTCAAAGTATTACCGGCATCAGCATTAATCGTCTGCTCCAAAGTCAAGTCTACAGGTGATCTGCCTAAGCATGGTTTTGTGCGTCTAATACCAAATGCACCTTCACAAAATTCCTTAAGTAGAGTTGAATTTTCAACCTTCAGCTTGATGAAGTTGTTTAAATACATAGCAGTCCATTTGGCATAATTCGGCTGATTGAATGCAAAAAAGTAATTACACATTTCGAAGATAGAATCTAAGTAGAGCTCAAAATTACTGCAACGAATACTTCTAGAAAATCGAAGGAATATGTTAATAAGTTCAGTATACTGCAAGTAATATTGGGCTGACTTTCCATGGCCGCCCTGAAGTGTTATTTCGCGGAACTGTTTGTAACCCTCCAGTATTTTAAGCAATGAATCAGGTAAAACAATGCTCTCATTGATTCCACATGAAGAATTCATTACTGAGTTTAAATCTTCGTTCAATGTTTCAACATCATCCGTGTCAATTTCTGATAAATATCTTTCAAAGTGAAGAATCTGCAGAGCACCAGAAGCCGAAGGATGTAGCCGCTTACACCGATTGAAATGTTTACTGTCTAAAAAACTATTCATTGAACCTCCTGCTAATGCCTCAACTTCAACTAAAATCTCTATTAATCCACTGGAGTCAATATACTTTCCAATTGCTTTAAAGAAAGCCATTTAGGTATGGAATGCGCCTAAATTAATGAATATATTGTCAAATTCTGGTTTTTTAGTATGTTGAATCTGCATAGCTAATTTGGCTATTGCTAAATCGTAAGTAGCTATAATTTGCTGTTGATTACAATTCTTAGCAACTTCCTTTGCAATGTTAAGAGTTTCCTGAACAACAGCTAACGACGTAGGAGATTCATTTATTGGTGATAAGTACTCGAGTTTCTGAATTTTACTTCCATCAATGCTTATTTTGCAGTTATAACCTAACCACATGGGTACCGAATCTATTCGAGATAAAGACATACTCCAAATCAAATCTTTATCAATTGCAATCAATTTTTCTGAGTGACATGCATCGATTATCTCAGTAATTGTCTGAAAAGGAAGAAACGTCATACTTGTAAAAGGTGTCTTTACGAAGGGACGAATTTCTTTTGAAGGTGCTTCAAAACGCCGTCTCTTACGAACTCTTGCAAGAGGCTCTGTGGGACCTTCATGGACATATGCGCCTAAGGATTCTGAATCAGAAGTATCCGAACTGTCCATATTATTAGGGTCATCATTTTCACTGTGAAATTGATAAATGATACCGACTGTATCGTGCAGAGTATCTTTCCCAGTGGCTGTATCGACGAAACGGTCAAAATTATCGAAAGCTACGTGCGTACTTAGTCCATCAACTCTGCTAATACCGGCAGGTATAACATTGTTTTCTTTTTGGGAACTATACGTCATCTCAGTTTCAATTTCTTCAGCTAATTTATAGCCTATTGTATGTCCATATCTGTTCAATATCGTTAGAACTTTTCGTGAACTTGTCATGGATTTCATTGACAACCCGAGCGTAAGATGTTTTGACGGTTTGACTCTACCTTTGGTTACAATATAAATCAGATCACTACACACAGACTTTATTTTCACTAAGTCGTCATCTGAATTTTTACGTCGAGTATCTGGTCCTTGAACTAAGTCACACACGAAATTAAATAATTGTTCTGGAATATTACACTCTCCAAGAATGACATCCTCTGGAGTCAGATTATCCGGCAGCTTCATTCTTTCTTGAGATGTTATACAGTTTCGCAATTCGTAAGCGACATCTCTGCATCGATTCTTTTCAGTAGATTGTAACTTAGCTATTTCTAAAGCTAATCGTGACGAGTCCATGTCATATTGATAGACAATTTTCCTTTTTGTAGGTCCCAAGATTGACTCTATAGTAACTCGATCGCCAAAAGCTTTTATAATTTTGTTTTCTAAATTTTCAGCACGATATTCTCGTAGATCTTCAGCGCGTACTTGACCTTCAGAAAATTCCAACAGCAATGATTTATATTGAGATAACAAATCAGTGAGAAACATAATGCGATTTTTCTCAATAATTTCCGCCATTATAATTTCCGAAATCGCACTGAATGCTGACTGATGAAATTGACGGGTTTTGTGCCAATATCTTGGCTCTGAGTGTTCTTTACATTGCTGTTTCAGTGACATCTGATATGATGAGAACAAGTTGAATGATAAGCAACAGATTGAGGGTTTTCTAGTTTCGTTAATAGTTTTGAATCATTTAATTTTGCGGCCATTGATTTTATTGTTTCAACTGTTGCTTCAGATTGCGAAAATGATACATAAATTCTTCTATTACCAACTTTTTTCTCAACGTGATCACAGAAAAGGCAGGCTGACTTTTTGTTTTTGGGTGTAGATGAAATAGCTTGCTGGGATACTGTAGCAGTAGATGACAAATCTTGATAAAGCTGAGAATTATCATCCTCCTGCGTAGATGTACTAGGCTGCTCGTTTGAAACAGTCATACTAGACTGGTCGTCTACTGAAAGTGTGGTAGGTTGATCATTCAATGTAGCTCTTGATTCTTCCTGCAAAGTAAATGTATGTGTTGAAAGAAAATTTGTATCAAAAGCTTGGCTGTAGAAATGTTTTTATGATATTCGATTAATTTTATTATTACTGCTGTATGTACTTACTAGATCACTGGTTACAGCAGGAATACTTTGTTCATAGAGATCTGAAGGAAGCCTCGGAATCTGCAAATTATTAACATTATGATGTTATAGTTAAATATCATTTATTGTCATTCAACAACATTATTTTCATTGTATTTGATATGATTAAATGAAAATATCAAGTCGATCTAAATGAGTATAAATATACAATCGTTTTTTTCTTTAATTTTTCAAATATAGACGAAGACATATTTTTTTTTGTAAAAATATAACGCAGAGTCAACAGAGAAAGTCAGTAATAGCATTGATTTCTCCACATTATACTGCTGAATGATTTTATTGTTTGTTTAAAATAAGGTTCAAAAAGGTTCGACTACCAGGTAAATTGTACCTGTCTGAGAAATGTAATATAGTAGAAATTAGTTGATGGTACTACGTTCTTCGATAAAAATAAATATTAATAATTTTTTTTAGTTTATTATTTTTATTTAATCGTTGATTTTTGAAAAAATTAATTATTTAATTTTTTAAATTATCATTTTTTTTTAAATGCATTAGTAGAGTTTTTAGATTATTCATGTCTTCAAATTATGCATTAAGTATTTTTTTAAGTTATTAATATAACAAAGAAAAAAAAATTTTTAATGATAAATAAAAAAAAAAAAAAATTTTACTAATTACATTTTGAAAAAAGGACATTAATCAATTTTTTAAATAAATAATTATTTAAAAAATGTATTAATTATATTTGTTAAATTGTTAATTTTTTGATAAATGCAGTAATTCATTTTTATAAAAATAAGAAATTAAAAAAAAATATTTTTTAACAAAAAAACTTCAAAGTTAGAACTGTGTCATTTATATTGCAACTATAACCTATATTATTCTTAAATCCAATTCAACTTTTACTTACGGTTTGTGTTTTGCAAAAATCTTCAAATTCTTGTTTATCTTTTTGCTTCAGAACCACAATTTTTTTAGACACTCTGAATGATATCCAAAATCATTAGTAGAGTCAATTGTAAATAAAAGGTCATGATATTTATATTTTTTTTTACGACGAAACAATAACATTAGCGAGCACTTTTGGAATGATACATTATTAAACTCGAGTACATTGCTTTTTTCGTTACACAAAAAACACGACTTCATCTTTATCAATTTTATTTTACGTTAATTAATATAATAATTTTTAGATGCACGAATAAAATAACAATGTAAATATAAAACGTTGTTTATTACGAACTCTAAAACAGCGTGGTTTTTATGTCAGAATAAAAATGCTGCATCTGTTCAGTTGAGAACACTAACGTTCGACGCATGTGCAATGGCTTAAAAGCGTCGCACAGCCGGCAATCGCTGTCCTCGTCTGACAAATGATGTTACGCGCTAACTCTCTTTCACTCTACCTTAAATATTTATTATCTTTAACAGCTCGTAACCCTTATTTGCGGCTAGATTTAATTAAGCAACTTTATATGATAATTAATAGAAAAAAATGAGCTTCAATTTGACATATAATTAATAAAAATAGGTTATAAACGTATAAATTTATCGAAATCATACCTGTTTACACCTGGCTGCAAAGAGGTGCGGCCAGGTGCGCAACGGCAACCGTGATTTTTTAGAATCTTCATTTTAATTACCGTGATGTAGACGTTATTTTATTTAAAAAATAAATAAACAAAATTTTTTACCAAAAATCAATTAAAAATAATTTAATTAAAAATAATGGCGGCCAAATTTTGATAGGCACCCTAGTAAATATATATTCTCTTAACTATAAATAAACATAAAAATTTGGTTTTAAACAATAAGTCGATGAGCACACCAATCCTGCAGCGGAATCTCGTACTATATGCACCCAGCAGATGCCGAAAAAACAGCTTTCTCGACCCCAAATGGCCACTGGGAGTACTGCTGCATGCCCTTCGGTCTGGAATGTGCTCCAGCAATCTTTCAAAGAATGATGGATTCCACACTCAGTGGACTGAGAGGAGTCGAATTATTTATTTACATCGACGACTTAGTAAGTTATGCTAAGACATTAAAGCAACACCTAGTCAGACTTCAGAGACTATTTAATCGCCTCAGAGAAGCGGGGCTGACCCTCCAGCCCGAAAAATGCAAATTTTTATGCCCTGAAGTCGAATATCTAGGTCACGTCATCACCAAAGACGGAGTCAAACCCGACCCCAAGAAAGTGTCCTCCTTAAAAAACGCTTCACAACCTAGAAACCACACAGAGGCAAGAAAATTCATGGGCCTCGCAAATTATTATCGACGTTTTATACCAAATTTTGCAGAAAAAGCCAAAGGCTTAACGGACTTGACAAGAAAAACAAAACCTTTTATCTGGACAGAAGAATCCCAAAAATCATTCGATGATATAAAAAATGCTCTGTGTGAAAATTCGTTTCTAAAATACCCTGATTTTAATAAGCCCTTTATACTAGCTACGAGCGCTTCCGACTCTGGAATATCCGGAGTCCTCAGTCAATCGACCGTACAGGGGGACGAACAACGGGCCGAACAGGAGGACGACACAGTAAAAATCCCACGTCCCAATCCGGAAAATGAAGAAAAAATTGTTTCCTGTGTATCTCGCGTCTATCACGACGCCGAAACCAGGTACACGGACGTCGAGAAACAGTGTTTGGCGGTAATATACGCAATAGAAGAATTCCGGCCATATTTATACAAAAAACATTTTATTCTAATAACAAATACTCCCTGTATGACTTGGTTAATGGATAGTGCAACGATCACCGAGAGACAAGTCAAATGGCGCTCCAAATTAGCTGAATATCGATTCACAGCTGTAGTTCGACACAAAATCTCCGAACAATATGCTGATGGGCTAGCCTACAATCCCGAAGGACCTCCAGAAACCAATCCGAGCGGCGGAATCTTGGCTTTACCGATTACTGCAGCTAAAACAG
>JZSA01004969.1:0-19181 GCA_000956155.1 Cotesia vestalis | reverse complement strand
TTTTTTAGAGACAATTATTTTTAAAGGAGAGTTTTGTTAAATTTTATGAATTTTTGGAGAAAATTTGTATTGTAAATAATTGAAATTTTTAGCGGAGTTAATTATTTTAATTAAATTTTAATTATTTGGAAATTTTGGCTCTGCAGAGCCAAAAGGGGACATTAAAAAATTTTTTTTCCTCCAAACAACCTAAAAATGTTTGAAACATTCAGACAAAAAGACAAAAAAAATTTTTAGACCGATAAAAGCTAAAAATTTATTTATTCTAGATTTTTTTTTTATTTTTCCAATTACGAAATAAATTGAAAAAAGTATCAAAAAGCGACGAATAATAGCTTAAATTGAAGATAATTATGTAAATTTTAACATAAATTTAATAGATTTAAGCTATCTTTTACGGCTTAAAAATTATTTGAAGAAAAAGGGCCGGAATACGTTCATTGAAAAATTTTCAAAAATTTTCAAAATCACAAAATTATTAAAAAAAAACTATCAAAACCAGACAAATGATAGTTTAAATTGAAGGTAATTAGATGAAGTTTAGAATAAATTTTACAGTAAAGTTAGAATAATTTTTACGGTCAAGTAATTCGGAAATTCCAGGATTTCAAAACTTAAAAAATTTCAAAAATTCATATTTCTCCACTTTCTAACTCAAATAACTTTTGAATGAGATAACGTATTAAATCTCTGTAAATTGTAACTCAAAGCTCTTCAAATAAGCTTCAATTTGAGTACTAAATTATGTGAGTAGTCTTGAAATCAAGTCCTATTCTGCTAAGCCAATTATGAAATTTTCTGTTGCAATGACTTTATTTTTAGTAGATTCTGTATTTTTTTTTTTTTTTTCTAATACAATCTTAGTAATTTTTTCTTTTATTCATTCTGAAGTCTACTTCCATTTCGGCTGCCGAATGGTCTTTTTTTTTTTCTTGGAGCCATAAGAGCGTAAAAAGATTTTTTTATGACTTTTCTTACAGATTTAAATATTATAAATATTTTTCGGTTAATTGTAGTGAAAAAAAATTTTTTTATACACTTTTTTGGCTCTGCAATCACCAAAAAAAGGTAAAATTGAGGAAAACTATGGTCCGACTATTTTGGTGTGGGATTAATAGCGTGGAGTCCAAATTTTGGGCATTAAATTTTTGATTGTACTAAAAAAAGAAAGATTCTAACCGTTGGATAATTTTTTGCCCACTTGGAATAAGAAACAGATGTAAGCTCAACCAAAAACAAAACTGAATCCTTAATCCAACGACAAGTTTGCATTAAGCATTGATAACTTAGAGATTGGATACGTCTTGATAGTTAAAGTACACTTAGCAGTAAAACAGTAGCGATAAGTACAACAATGTTAAAATCGATTTGGTTATTTTACGTCCAGTATCGTTCCAGCAAGCCCGGTTGTTTGTCTGTTCTGTTTATTTTCCTCCCTCGACAGCCCTGGGCAATGGAACGTAGAAAAAGTAAACATAAAACACGGTCTATCAACTCCAATCGTTACCGATTGTCTCTCTTATCGGTTTTCTCCTTATTGACCCGAACTTTAATTTCCCTTGTAAGTCCCGCTTCCACGTTCGTTAGAGTGAAGTAAATGTTCGATACAAATTTTTCTTCCCCTGGCGCCAGTGCTTGTTAGCAACCGGATCTATTTACCACCAATTGGGCGCCATTCCGTTAATTAACAACGGACATTGAGATTAATTCACAGCACGTGCTGTCTTACTCATGCCATTCCGTCTTATCTAGGGTGTTTGCGCTAACCCCTACATTTGCAAGCCTATCCTCGGTTCTGTTTGCCAAAAAAAAATAAAAAAAAAGAGAAAATGAGGATTCGAATAGTGTAAAACAAAGACATGTCACGATAAATCTCTGGGCGCCGGGAAAGTGAGCTCGGGTGAATGAAGAAAAATCTGGGGCTGGAATCTGGATTTTGTGGGATCAGATCCCGGCAATAGGATTTTTTAGGCTTACGTTTTTGTGGCAATAACACTTTTTTTTACATAAAGAATCTTGTTTCATGGAATTGTCACATTATTATTCTTACGTCTTTATATATTAGCGTAATATCCACGGGCTTGATCAAATTGGTTTTGTTTTCAAGAGATAATGGACCTGCAGAGAGAATAAATTATTACGGAGCTGTAAATCACAATCTAGATATAATGTTGCATATATATATATATATACATATATACATATATGTATAGGAGATACTAATACTGGCCATGGTCATAGAAATAGTCATAGTCATATATTTTAGTCGTACTTTTTTTCCAAGAGGCGAGTCCAGGGAACATTAGTCATACATTTGCCCCATTTTCGGACAGAGCTTAAGTCTTCAGAAAAAAAAGCTCAAAATTTTTTCGACCACTGCTGCTCTATGATAGGGTATAAATTCCGGGGAAAAACGGTAAAAAATTCTTCGTTTTCTTTTTTACATTGTGTAAGAATATTAATTTATTATTTTTTACTTTCTAAGTCAGAATTTATCAACAAAAAAAAACAAAGTAATTTTTGAAGAAAGCTGATTATAAAAAATTTGTCATAATTTTAAGGATACAGCGGAAGTTTAAGTTGTTTCGGGGTTGTTCAAGAAGTGGAAAAATAGGAAGATTTTTTTTTAATAAGCTTATAAGGCTTAATACACTGTGAATAACTTGTGGAGTGGGTCATTTTTAATTTATTTAGTCTCCGGGAGTAAAATTCTGAGAAGGATTTTATTTGGTATAATCAGTTGAAGTATTTGTTAGTAATTTGGCATCTAGAACACGTTCCAGCTAATTAAAAATTATTTCAGTGTAAAAAGTCGGATTTTTTTAGAATAAAAATTCTTATTCACTTCGAAATCACAGATTATAATGAGTATAATCTGGATTATACTAGTTACTATCTAATTTTTTTTTTCACCACAGATATCACTGAGTATAATCTGAGATGATATTCAGTGTTATCTTGTTTTTTTTCTGTGTACGCTCCGTGCAATAAATAATTCAGAGGAATTTTTCAAAATTATTTAACAGATAATGCGTCGAGCGGGGAAAATTTATAAGTGATTAACGAGGTCTTAAGTTTATAAATAATAACAAAAAATTAAAAATCGATATAATATAATAATAATTATTAAATAAAATAAAATGGTAAATATTAATCGTATGCATTAGTTGATAAGCGTGCGTTTAAATAAATTTATTATTATGTAAACAAATCATATTAATTCAATAGGTTATCAAGATTTTAAATAACTTAGTGTTATTGTTTTATGTACAATAGTTATTCATAAAGTTTATTATTATTATTATTATTATTAATTATTATTATTAATGATGATAATTATGCTAATACAGCAATGATTTGGACATGGATTTTTAAATAATCATTTCGTTTATTAATTTTCGGACCTGTTTACATTTTCAGAATACATCTGGAAGATTTTTTTTTTTTGGTCAAGAAGGTAATAAATTTTTTTTTTTTACTTTTTGCTTTAATTGAAAAAAAAAATTTTTTTTTATTACTTGCATGTTAAAAAATAATTATTCAAGTTTTTATTGCGTAAAATTGTTCTAGAAAAAGATAATTGATTAGAAATTATTTAAAAAAAGGGATTTTTAATAGTGTTAGACAAAATGGCGGCTGAAATTCTTGCGTCACAAAATGGCGGCTTGTAATACTAAGCGCGGCAAATTTAAAAATGACTTTAAAAAAATTATTGAAAAAAATTTTTTTTTTAATTTTTCAAATTGATACAAATTAAAAAAAAAAAATTTCATTTTTTTTTTTTAATTTAAATTTTTATAAAAAAAATTATTTTCTTTAATTTATATGAAAATATTTTATAGATTTATTATTATTTTTATTATTATTATTATTATTATTATTATTCAAAAAAAATAAAAATCTACTTTATCGATCCGAAACTTACCACTCATCCCAGAAGATGTCGCAGCCTGCATTAGAAGTTGCGTAATCATAAACCAGCGACCAGCTGATTCAGATCATTATTTCTAAGTGCTAGGGTGAGAAAGTTCTAACTTTTTTTTGATACACTGACGTGTAAATATAAATATTGTGAATAAATAATTAAATTCAAATTAATTGATAAAGAAGAAAAGTGTAATTTGTAAAAATGATTGATCACTCGGTTCTTGCAATCTGTGCCCTGGTCGCCAATACTATTTGGCTGTTTACTATGGATTTTGATGGAGGACGTCGAGATAACTTTGGTCCATATCCTCGTGGAGGACCACACCAAAAACCCAAGGTAATTTTTTTTATTTATTTACTTAATATTAATTATCTATTTTTTTTTTTTTTTAAGCGGTCAGCAAAAATTTTTTGACACAATTATGTATTTTTTTTATTACAAAAAAAATATTTTTGAAATTAATAATTACTTTTGGACTGAAAATAAAGATTTTATAGATTTTTTTTATGTAGAATTATAATTTATTGTAATTTTTAAAATATATAAAATTAAAGTTTGAATTTTTTTGAGGTTAGAATGCAGTATGGAATTATTATTTGTTTTTGTTGCAGGAAGCAGTCTTGGCTGGAAATCACTTGAGATATTTCTCATCAAGAGAATGAAGATTTTTATAAAAATTCAAACAATTATCAATAATAAAAATGAAGAAAATTCAAGTAATTTAATAATAATTAGATTTGGTGACAATTATTAATTGTATGTCACAATAAAAATTAAATTCTATAAATTTTGTTGATTTTATTTTAATTCAACATTACTCCAGGTTTGATGTCATTAAAGTTAGCCGACGTTTTTAATTAAAAATTTTTTTTTCGAATAATTAAATAATTAAATTACAACAAAAAAAATTTTTTTTTAAATTGTACTTACAGTTTTTAAAGTTTTTTACACGTGCAAATTTTTTTTTTTATTTTTATCTAATATTTTCAATAAAAAAAAAATTCTAATAATTTTTAGTTGTCGGCTAACTTTATTTTTATCCAGGTTTGTTGATATTTTTAATTAATTTTTGGTTTAAGAAATCATAATAATAATATTTAGTAATTTTGCAGTTAATATGTGACACGGAAAAAACAAGATGACACTGGATATCATCCCAGATTATACTAAGTGAAAAAAAATTTCAGATAGTAACTAGTATAATCCAGATTATACTGAGTATAATCCCATATTATAATAAGTATAAACCCAGATTATACTGAATATAATCCCAGATTATACTGATCATAATCTGGATTATAATGAACATGATCCCAGATTATACTGAACATAATCCCAGATTATGATGAGTATAATCCCAGATTATGATGAGTATAATCCCAGATTATGATGAGTATAATCCCAGATTATGATGAGTATAATCCCAGATTATGATGAGTATAATCCCAGATTATGATGAGTATAATCCCAGATTATGATGAGTATAATCCCAGATTATGATGAGTATAATCCCAGATTATAATTAATATGATTATAGATTATACTGGGCATAATCTCAGATTATAATGAGTATAATCCCAGATTATAATGAGTATAATCCCAGATTATACTAGTTACTATCTAATTTTTTTTTCACCACAGATATCACTGAGTATAATCTATATAATATATGAACTTTGTAATAAAACATATATTTTTTTCTTTTCGCTTTTTTTGGGTTTAAGAAAATTTCATTTGTAGGATAAGGTTTAGGTAATTTTCATAAACTATAATAATAAAAATGATATTAATAATAATAATAAGAATAAAAAGACAATTAGACTTTCAGAGTATATTTAATCTTTTTACAAATGTCACTGTAATTTGTTCTAGAGCGCGGACAATAGCGGGCCGACCACAAGTATAATCCCAGATTGTAATGAGTATAATCCCAGATTATAGTGAGTATAATCCCAGATTATAGTGAGTATAATCCAAGATTATACTAGTTACTATCTAATTTTTTTTTCACCACAGATATTACTGAGTATATTCTATATAATATATGAATTTTGTAATAAAACATATATTTTTTTCTTTTGGCTTTTTTTAGCTTTAAGAAAATTTATTTGATAGGATAAGGTTTAGGTAATTTAAATAAATTATTATAATAAAAATGATATTAATAATAATAATAAAAAGACAATTAGACTTTCAGAGTATATTTAATCTTTTTACAAATGTCACTGTAATTTGTTCTAGAGCGCGGACAATAGCGGGCCGACCACAGCGTTATTAATATAACTTTTATTTTATTTGTTTTTATTATTTTATTTTATTTTATAATGTCTTATGATAGCATGTATAATGTGTGCAATCGTATGTGCAATACTGTTTTATAATTTAAAGGTGTGATTTGTTATTTTTTTATTTTTATTAGTCAAAATGCAGTTAATATATTACACGTGCGTGTTGCCGAAAGCCGAATTAACACTCGATAAACGCCGTGGTTCCTTCAATTTCAATTATTTTCCGTAAATGCATGACATTAATAATAATTATAATCATAATCAATAATAATAATAATTTACAGTTAAATAATTACAGGAGCGGCTAAGCTCCTGAAAATCTAACCCGACTCCTTAACTTCATTTTTATATTTATATTTTATTTATATTTATATATATATATATTTATAATCGGAATAAAAATTTTATTGTACAATTAACGGGACAAATTTAAATTCCATTGATAACAACCAGGATTACAATTTAATATTATTATTTTTAAATCTTAACTCGCATTTATCTCCAGGCTTTAAGATATTCATTAACGAGTTAATTATTTATTAATTAATTGAAAACTTGCATGGTAATTTTTATTTAATAAAATTAATTAAAAAAATTAAATAAAAAATTTTTTAAGTCAATTTAAAATTTGCCGCGCTTGGTATTACAAGCCGCCATTTTGTGACGCGGGAATATCAGCCGCCATTTTGTCGAGCACAGTTTAAAATCTCTTTTTTCTGTTTTCTCATGAATTATCTTTAAATAAAACAATTTTATGCAATAAAAACTTGAAAAAATTATTTTTTAAGTCGATTTTAACAAAAAAAGTAATATAATAATTTTTTTTTTAATTAAAAAATTAAAAAAAATTTTTTTAAGTAAATTTTTAGTGATATTAATCATATGCAAGTTATTTATTAATTAATAACTTAATTAACAGATTAATAAACTCGTTAATAGAATACCTATTGATATGGAACACAGTGATCAAAAATTGATGATATTAATATATATATAAATCTATATATATATTACTTCAAAAATTCCACAATAATAAATTTACAATCATTCACTTATTAATAATATATTTTTTAATTAATAATAATTATTTGGTTCGTGTGATAACTAGCTGTGTTATTTATAATGAGATGAAAAATATTAATAACATTTAACATTCAGTCGAAACGATATATTTGATATATTTATTTATATATTTATATATTTATAATTTTTTTTTTTATAAGATTTTTAAAATAATTCAATTCCCTACCGTTCGATGTTTCGATACACGCGGGACATTTTTTATTAATATAATAAAAAGTGATGATATTAATTAAAAAAAAAAAAAAAAAAAAAAAAAAATAATAATATTAATAATATGTGAACGTGAAAGATTAATATTAATTAAATAATCATTCATATCTCGACAATTCCGCATTTTATTATTTAAAATGTAAGATATTAATATTATTTGTGTCAGGTGTGCGTGTTTCAATTATGATATTAATAGCTTAAATTAACGCCGGTTAATATATTATTATATTTATATATTAATAAACTCAAGACACTTACACTAACGCGCCAAGCAATGTATTGTCAACAATTGTGGTTATTAATTTAATTATTAATATTAATAATAATTAATAATAATTCTTCTATTGGTCAACAGTCTGTCGTTCCTAGAAAATTTAACTCCCGCCATCTACCAGGATTCTCTCACGTTCAAAATAATAGGAAGTTCCCTTTCTCGCTTGGGAAGTATTCATCATATTTATTTTTTTTTATATATATATATATTGGTATATTAGATATTATTTATATTTGTATAGAATATATATTACATGTTTAAGGATTGTGATACGTGTAGTGTTAATAATATTATTTAAGAGTAATTATCACAGAATATACGAGATATTTTTTTTTTTTTTTTTCATTAAGCTTAAGAGAAGCGAAGACAAAAATAATTAAATGTCGGCTACTGCCTTAGATATATTAATTACAATTTTTTTTTTAATATTTTATTGCACTCGGAAATTTATTCATATTTTTATAAATATTTCATGCAGTTTAACAAGGAAAAAATTAGACTGGAACTACTGATGCGCATGCGCGTGGACAGTTCCATCTGCGCGCGCGCGGTTCTTGTTTTAAAATTGTTTAAATTAATTTATTGAAATAAATATTTTATGCGGTTTTAAAAAATTAGAGAAGAACTACTGGTGCGCATGCGCACGGACAGTTCCATCTGCGCGCGCGCAGTTCTTGATTAGAAATGAATTTATTGATATTAATTTAAGAATTAAAAAGAGATAAAATGCATGAAATTTTCTTATTTTAAATATATAGAATGATTATTAAGAATGAAGGCAAAATTTATATTAATTTTCGAATGCACTTGTTCCACGCATGCGCGGTAATCGCTTGTTCACACAGATTAAAGGTTAAGTATTTAGGCTGCAGAGAAAATAGTTTTTAATCGCGAGATTGCGTTTGTATCGAAACATCGTTTGCTATTAAAATAATAAAAAATGATAATAAAATTAATAACAATAATAAAAATTATTTTTTAATAAAAAAAAAATAATAATAATAATAAAAATTTATTTTGCTGTTCTAATCAGCATCGATAAGCTTGGCGAGACAAATCTAGACGTTAACTACATTGTAGAAACTTAATCGCTTAGTCTTGGATTTAATATAGTTAATGATACAATTAATAACTATAAACTATTTTCATTAATATCGATCGTACAAGGTTATTATTATTATTATTATTCTTAATATTCAATTCAGGAATCATATCTGATCAGTACTCGGTACTTTTAGGTTAAGATTTAACAATGCCTATTAATATCTATGGCACGTCTGAATGACGTTCGGACGCGCCTTATTTGGTCGTGCGCAAATGCGTTATTTATTAGAAAAATTAATCCATATCGCATTTATATCTACAGCCGAATATCGTTCCATTATTTATTTTTTAAATTAATTAATAAATAATTATATTAATTAACCGAACGATAAAACTTTGTTTTAATTCGCCGTCGAATTTATTGCGTAGTCTTTTAGGTTAACTTTGTTATTGTTATTGTTATTATAATCGATTATTATTATTTATGATCGCCATAAGTGTGTTGAGACGCCATTTTGTTAATTGTGCGATCTTGTCAGTTCTGCGAAGACTATATATATAATCTTCAGTAGCTTTTTATAACCTTCTGGCTCAGGAGCTCTTTCAAAGCCCCGAGCCGCGTTTTATCCTTGTAGGTATCTATTTTAAGGTGATAATTCAGGTGGGGTTAGGTTGCTGGTTCTCCTGGCGGATGTCGCTCTTCAATTTCACGAATTCTTTAGCGACCTCGTCGTTGTTTCGCTGGGAGAGAATGCGCAAAATCGTCCATCCGGTTTCGTCCATCTGGATTCGCTTTCCGAGTGACAGGACGTAAGGACGCGACGCTTCCTCGGCGATGTCCTTCAGCTGGATCACAGCGACACCTACTAGACTATCCGGTCGCGCGAAACAGTAGTCTTTTACGCACACGTGGAGCTCGAGGTAGTCCAGCAGTTGTTGATCGTTTCCAATCATGCTGAAAATTTTTTATTTACAAAATTATTGTTCAATATTTTATCAATAATTATTTTTTTAATTTTTTATTTAATAAATACTAAATATCTAAAAAAATATTGCAATTTTTTGACAAGTAGCGCCACCATAGCATGTAAAAAAATTTATAGATTACGAACATATAAAAAAATTTGAATTTTGATAGAGTTCACAAATTTTATATTGGCGAAGGGGTATTACCATTTTTTAACCGCGCGGAGCGAACCGGGTTCGAGTCCCGACTCGGGTGAATTTTTTTTTTTTCAATTATAATTTGTAAAAAAATTTTTATTGCAAATTGAGAAAATTAATATTGAGTCAAGTTTATTATTATTATTTTGAAAATTAAAAACAAAAAATTATATACTTACAAATGGAAAGTTTCGTTAAACTTCGGAGAAGTTCCGCTCTTAGATTTAGTCGCGTATTTCCGTTTCTTCTCCGCTAGATGGGGTCCTATTAAATTAACCTCCACGTAAGGTTTGAAGGACTGGGGGTTCCACTTCAGATCGTTCGCTTGCGACACTGTAAAAAATTACACACAATAAATCAACTATTCAAAAACAACGACATCAATTACTGATAATGACTCCGCTTACCTTTAACGGTTATCTTCTGTTCCCCGGTGCCAGGATGAGTGAACAGGTCCACCTGGAGACTCAGTTCTCCGACCGCTCCGCCATCTAGTGTGTCTGGAAGACAAAGGAACCTCAAAATCCGCGCTCAATGCCAAGAAAGATGCGCTTGTCAGCTTATCAGTAAGTTACTCTACTTCTACATCTAGATCTTAACCTACAAGTCCTCGGACTTAGTTAAAAATTATCGAGTAAGCCCATGATTAATGATTGCTTCGGCAAAGCTTAGTAGTAGAATTGCGGTGACAGCTTCAGCGGCGATGACTAATTATCGAGATGATTACAATATTGTGTGACAAATGCGAAAAGGACGTATAAAAATTTTTTCGTTGCTCATTTTGCCCCTTTTAATAGTTCAATTGATTTTTTATCTTTACTATGTTTTATTTGCAAGTTTTTTTTTATCTTAATTTACATATTCTATAAGCTTTAAAGGCGTTTTACGCCAATTACGGCTCCAAAGACGGCAGTACGATCTTATACTGCAAAAATATAAGCAAAAGAGTATTGCTACCCTAAAAATATTGCTAACAAGCTAAGTACTGATGGCTATAGAAAGACTAGGAACATTCACAATTCAAGATTATTAAAAGATTGCTTTGCAAAAACTGGATTAGATTACCCTACGATTTTGAGCTGATTGGCAGAAAAAATTTTTTTGTACGCCATTTTGCCACAAAGCCCTATCTTACTGTAAGAGTACGCTCTTTTGGCATTTGTCACGCGATATATTACTCATGCTTTTGTTGATAATTTTGATTTTTTTAGATTTAGTCTTGTATTCTACGGCTTAATTGATTTAATGTACCAAATAAATAAATTTTATCCACATCTCAAATAATATTCAGGATTAATTCAAGTTTTTTGGGTAATAATAGTGTAACTCAATTTTTTCAACAAGATGGCAGCCAAATGAGTGAATAAAATGGCGGCAATCTCAAGTTTAATGCAATAGAGAACTTGCATTAATTTTTAATCAAAGAATAATATTCTAATAATTTTTTTAAGCAATTTAATTTTTTCTAAATTGATTTTAAAAATATATTTATATTTCTAAACTCTTGTATTTGCTAAATTCAGATCACATATCACAAAACAGTAGAATTTAACCTAAAAAAAAAAATATTTTCAAGAAATACAAAAGATAATTTTTTTTTTTTAATTTTCAAAACTCGTTGTAAGATGGCCGTTTAAATTCGAATCCAAAAAATAATTTTTAATTTAAAAATTACTTAAAAAAATTATTGAAATATTTTTTTTTTGTCTTAACAATTTTAACTAAGCTTTTTAAAAATTAAATCAAAAAATATGCAACTTCTCTATTGAAATAAATAAAATTAATAATAATAAAATCTAAAGTGTTTTTTAACATTTGAGATGCGCAAAATGAAATACATAATTGAATATTAAATTAAAAGGTCTCAGAGTTGTCTGCAGATTGTTTCTCTGGTACCTTGTCGACTTTCACGTCTAAGAGGCGGCGGTTTACTTTGACGAAGGGGCTCTTCTAACCCTTCCATTCCATCGTCATCACCATCGTCGCCCCTATCACTGCTCACGGAACGTTGACGTTGACGTAGGGTTGTTGCGTTGTTCAGGGGCACTGTTTATACGCGATAATTATTTACGCGTATATTCAAAACATTTTTTATCGACCGCGGTTTCATTATTTATAATTGTAAGATTTTAAGATACTGACTACATATATCTAGATTTTATTTTAAAAATATAGGGTGATACTTACTCTGGTTGAGCTGAGTGGTGACGAAGGTCTTGATGAGAGTATCCGTCGTCTGCGTGTACAGACTGAGGGCGTATCTCAGACTCTGCAGCTCTGCGGATTTCTCTAAAAAGTTTTTCTTCAGGCCGTTACCTCCCGCGTGGAAGTATTGCTTTATCGTGTCCAATGCGACGTCTAAAACTGCGCATTGTTTCGGCGAAAGGTTCTTTTCCACTTCCTTGGATATGTCCTGGAAATTTATCATTTATTAGTTTTAAGGAAATTCAAGTACCTTTCTAGTGTAAAGAAAATAATACGTAGAAATATTTTTTTATGCATTTTAAAATTAATTTTTAAATTAATTAATGATATTTTTGAGGAAATTTCCGAAAAATTTACTCATTAAATAATTATTAATTTTTAATTGACTGATAAAAAATATAAAAATATAAAAATAAAAAATATAAAAATATAAGATATAAAATACACGATTCAAATCTAATTATTTCATTAAATGTCCCGAAAACTTACAGTTTTTAATTTTTTATTAATTATTAGGCTATAGAGATTGAATTTACAATTAAAAAAAATTTAATTACTTCGCATGGATCTTCTTAGAATTAAATTTTTACTCACCATAACTCCACTGAGTGCATTCTTCACATCTGGCTTTCCAGCCATATGATTCTTGAATATTCTCGACATATCTTCAATTTTGGCATTCGCTGCTAGATTTTTAGCATTATCGGTCAAGTTCTTGAACATCATCTATAAAAAACAAAACCAATATACAATATCAATTATCAAATCATCAAAAACTTAATAAATTTCTTCACTAACAAAGTAAAAATCCAAAAAACTAAAGAGTTAGAAATCCCCGACAAGATGGCGGGTGCAATTCCTAAGCCGCAAAATGGCAACCAGTAGCTAGCGCGCCAAATTCAAAAATTTCTAATTTAATTAAAATCACTTAAGAACTTACACTCTTGTCAGTCATAGGTGGCAGCACAACAGTTTTCTCAAGAATTCTCATGACAATCTTCCAGAGTTCCTTGAGCAGCCGCTTAAGCACTGTCTTTTCGCAAGACTGGGCGTACAGCGACAAACTTCCATCCAGGAGGTCCATAAGCGGCCTGAGGACATCATCGGCCTCCATCGCGACCGCGTCTCTCTGCGCGGCCTGTTGTAGGTTAACCTGACCGCCGCCTTTTATCGCCAAAAGCAAGTCTCCGAGTTCGCGGACGGAAACAGTTATTCTCGGTTCCAAGCTCCTGGCGAAAAGCACCGCTAGTTCATCCAGCGCGGTGTTCAGTTGCTGCTGGAGTTCTTTTAAGATATTTGCTGCGTCTTCCTCCAGCTTTTCTCCTCCCATTGATTCGAACATCTTCTCCAGCTGGACTCGCAGCTGCTGGATGTTGTTCATCAGGATGCACGCCTGTAAGTTAAAAGATAAATTATTTATTTTTTATATAATTTCATCCTTTGAATAATTATTCCCAAATAGTATGAAAAAAAAAAAATTGAAAAGTACCGGTAATTCTTATTGCAAAGGTTAAATTTTGACAATTTGATTTTTTAAGAAACTGGGCCCATAACCTGTCAGTTAAAAGGACTTTGCCGCGAATTTAGAAGGAAAAATGTCAGATTGTAATTAAAATTGACTTTTTTTTTGTTAATTTAATTGAAAAAATTTTTGACAAACTAAAACTTCCGCGCTTTTCCTTGAAATAAATTTTCTTTATAAATAATAGTAAGATATTCCGCAATTTATAATCTTCTTTCAATTTTTTGAATAATTATTTACAAATAGTATGAAAAAAATATTGAAAAGTACCATTAATTTTTACTGCAAAGGTTAAAAATAATAAACGTGAAAAATTGATAAGATTAATAATTATTTCAGACTATTAATATTAAAAATTCCAGTGAAATAAAATGTTTTTACTGAAATTACTAAAAAATTAACCGGACTTGACAGTAAAAATTAATCTAAGTACCGGAATTATCCACCGACTTTAAGGCGGCGCTGCAATCGCTCTCGACTTATCAACTGTATAAAAAATTACACATTTTGGTGATCAATTGTTGCTCAATTACAGTTAATTCTAACCACACATTTATACAATTATCATTCTAATTAAATTTTATCCAATTAGTTGAATATTATTTTTAAAAATGTACTTTAATAACATTCGTTATTTTTTTTTACTATAAGCAATTATTCTATATATATTTTCAAGTGAACTACCCTTAAAAAATAAATTAAATCTCAAAAATTAATTAAACATTCAATCTTATAAAACTAAAATCTTTTCCAAAATATAAAATCTATAAAAATAATAATAAAATTCCATTGATAATATCTCCAATAATAATTCTATTTTATGTTCGCGGTAAGCTGCATTAAAATAATTTTTTATTTTACTCCCGTGAATTTTATTGAGATAATCTTCAAAAAATATTGCTAGCAATAAATGGTAAATATTATAAATAAAATTTAATTATTTATAAATTGTTAAATTATACTCACAATTCTTTCATCTTTCAGGTGGCCAGGAAACTCTCGTTTTACGATATCCGAGTAAGACATCAAGACTTTAACAATAGTCTTGGCGAATCGCTTCATATACCTCTTCCAGATTTCCGGATCAGGACACTCCAGTTTCGAAACGACGTCGAAGCACTGCGTTAATTGGGTAAATACGTCTACTACCGATACACTGAAAAGGGCGTGCTCGCTGCTCTTTATGAACTGTAATTATTCAATTTTCATTTAATTAATACCGTAATTTATTCAACTATTAATTAACTTCAAAACTTTCAAGCTATACGCAGTATATATTATTGCTTCTGTGGTAACATTTGTGTTTGATGGTTATGATGCTAAATTACTAGTTCCGTGACGACTTGAACCGTTAAATTGTCTTATGACGTTTCATTTATAAATTTAATCCTCAATAGAAGTAATAATATATTTACTGTATAATTTAAGAAATAAGTAATTAAATTTGGAAAATAATTTCTTATTAATTCACAAAAAAAATTTTAAACAAAAAAAAATGCAAAAGTGATCGAAGAAAAATTTTAAAAACAATCAAAAAGGTTTTATTATAATAAAAATTTAATTCAATATTATTTAAAATTTTTCTCAATTATCTATTTTTGAAGTTGCAAAGTATCAATATAAAATATTTTAATTTTTTATTTAAAATATGTATTTCTTATAAAATATTTCATTATTTATTATTTTACCTAGTGATAATATTTTTTTAATTAATATTTATTCAAAAATAATATTAATTACGGAAATTAAAAGACAAATATTGTAGTACGAAACTAGATTTTGTTTTCAATAAAATTCCTGAAAATTATTAAAATGGTCTACAATATAAATTTAAAAAAATATGGATAGAATTATTAAAATTCTGTATTAAAAAATTATTTTAGCTCAAATATTTTAATTCATAAAATTATTATTATTTTTGAAAAAATATTAATTAAAAAATAATTACTACCAAGTTAAATAAAAACTAAAATATTTAATTGACCATTTTTTTTTTAATTGATGATTAATATGAATAATATATTTCATATTAAATGGTATTTTTATCAAATTTGAAAATATTTTGCGACGCCTCTATATAAGTTAACTTGGTCATTTAAAAAAATATATACTTTTAATTTTATTCTGTGATCAACTTCAACCTGTTATTTTTGTGTTAGAATGCCTAAAAAAGTATAACTTAAAAAATTAATTTGAAAAATTTAATTTTTCAAAAGTTATCGTGTTTATCTCTCTGTAAAAATTTGAAAAATCTACATTACAATCCATTAAAACTGCATTTTAATATTTTATAACTGTATTAAAAAAATATTTTTATTTTTTGATCAAGAAATTATTTTCCAGTGTGTGAGTAAGGGAGAAGGGGGTCAATTGAGCCACTCGACTTAAAAAATCGAAAAAATTGAAAAAATGCTCTATCCTCTTAGAATTAAATTCTAATGTGCCTAACTCATACATGATCAAAATTTGAAATCATTACAATCAATAAATTTTGAAAAATTGAGATTTTTGTATTTTTAGGTATGCAAAATTTTTTTTTCGGCTGGTAAGAAATTATTTAATAAAATTTACACTTTTTGAGTATTATATAAAGTGTGAATTGTTCATTGAAAATATGCAATAATAATAATAATAAGAATTAATAATTAATATATTATTTATTGAAAGTTCGATTTCATACTTAAAATATTGATGGTTCAATTGACCCCAAGCAGTGGCTCAATTGCTCCCGAGTGGGGGTCAATTGAGCCATTTGACGCATTTGCGTAAATTAATAATTTTAAAAAATTCTCATTATTTATTGTCTAATTTATGAATTGATAATGATAGTAGACTTAACAAACTACCTTTCTAAGAGAAAAAAAGTTAATATTTAGTTTTAATTTAATTATAAAAAAATTGCTAAACTTTATTTGGCTCAATTGACCCCCTTCTCCCCTAAACGTTTTTTATAATTTTATATTTAATCATTTAAAATCATTGTTCTAATTTTTATCAACATCTTAAAAAGTATTGTTGCTCAATTTAAGTGATGATTAATCACGCCAAAAAATTAAAAAAAATAAAAATTCTAAAATAATCTAAATTTATTGTGACTTAAATTTCCTTCAAGAAATAAAACGCAAAAAAGAAGCCTATAAAGAACAATTAACTCACGATTTTGGCTCAATTGACCCCCTCCTCCCCGACAGAAAAAAATTCAAAATACAAAAACTCAGCAGCCAGTACAGTTGGGGGAGTTTCAAAAAATTGGCAACGTCATTGTACGGAGAATATATTCTAGTTCAACGAGAATTTTTTTTTTGGTTTCATCCACGGAAAAAATCTGAATTACTACAGCAGTGGAAGACCTTTTTTCTTTGTGTGTGTAACTCCAAAAGTATTTAATTTTTTTCTTCAAAAATTTTACTGCGTATTCTTAAAATATGTATAAACATACCCTTAAAATAAAAAAAAAATTGATCCAGTAGTTTTTTTTTTTTTTTTTTTTAATTCCCAAAAATTGCCTTTTTTAGGCTGTCATACTAAGTGTGTTTCTTAAACCTTGAAAATATGAATGAAAATAATTTTTTTCAAATTTCTAGACCAGAAAACTCTCTTAAAAAAATTGAATTATTTAAAACTTAAATTTTAATCACGCCAAAAAATTAAAAAAAATAAAAATTCTAAAATAATCTAAATTTATTGTGACTTAAATTTCCTTCAAAGAAATAAAACGCAAAAAGAAGCCTATAAAGAACAATTAACTCACGATTTTGGCTCAATTGACCCCCTCCTCCCCTAAAGTAAAAAAAAAACTAACCCCGTCCTTTTGATCTCTATTAAAGGCACCATGGAGATATTCTAGTGAGACGTCATCGTTCTCGTTGAGCCACTGCATAACGAAAGGCTCGAACCAGGCCGGGTACTCAGGAACTGCGCCTTTGTACGGTGGAACGTCCTTGACGTAGTTGGCGTGGAGCCATTTCACCCTGAAGTGGAGGTTCATGTACTCGGAAGACTTGCACCGGCGGTACTGCTCGTGCTCCTCGAGGGCGTACTTCATGTCCACTGCGAAGAGGGACCACATGGTAGCGGCGGACAGCTGACCGATGTTCAGCTCTTGAGGGAATTGATTGAGGACAGGACCGTAGCTGTTCTTGTCTTCCTCGATCACCGAGACAATCAGCGCGATCAGCTTGTGCCAGAAGTCCAGGGAGTCCAGGACCGGGCCGTGGTCATTAGGGTCCCGCTTCGCCTCGTTCGGGTCCACCTGGAACTCCCTGTTGTACAGCTCGTAGCAGTGCTCGAACAGGAACTGGTACGTCGACCGCAGGCAGGCTTTCACGCAGTCTTTCACCACCGTGCTCGCTCTCGGAGGACTCGTCAGCTCCTGCACCTTCATCCGGAAGAAGGTTATGCTCGTCAGCAGGTCCACCGTGCTCTTCAAGTCCTGCAGCTTCTCCGGTCTCGATGCTGGGAAGTTGTTCCTGAACATCGACAGATCAATACGCAGCGTATTGTGCAGCTGGTCCAGCAGTTTCACGAATTTTTCTTTCTGTAAGTAGTAAAATGTACAATTTTTTTTTTATTTTAAAGTAGCTTAGCCTAATTATAAGTTTGTATTATTAAGGAGTTACATGGCTTTCACGGTTTCAAAAAATCGATTTTTTTTTTTATCAAATTCTACAACATCTCTAGAATATTGTCCTAAAGTTTCAAACCCATCCGAATAATAGTTTCGGAGATACAAATTTAAAAAATTGTCTCAAAATTTTAAACGCGTTTTTCTCAAAACTTTGTTTCAAAAACGGTACCCACGATTTCTCGAGAACTACTCAACCGATCTTCATGAAATTTTAGACAGGTCTTCGAGATATAATTTACAAGGTTTTAAACGGAAGATTTATTTTTTTTTTCAATTACAACTATTTAAAAAAAAAAAATTCCGCGAAATTTTAGCCAAATTTTCAATTTTTTGTAAAAACCTCTGCCAAAAATCCAATTTTCTTTTTTTTTTCTTCCGTTCAAGACCTAGCTTAAAGTACATATTTTTTTTTTTTTTTTTTTTTTTTTTTAAAGTTAGTTACTACAATTAAATAATTACAATTAAAATTACTTTATGGGTATGTAATATTATTTACAAATAAAATAAATTTTTTAAATTAAATCATACGATTAATTACGTTAGTCAATAATGTAACAATATTAATTAAATTACTTATACTTAATTAATGATTAATAATAGTTAATAATTAGATAGTTACTATGATAAGGATATTTTTAAATATTACGACATGCACAACCGAGTATACTCGATATATATGTATATATTACTTCAAATATATGATAATAATAATAATATATAATAGTATAGTCATAGTAGAATAGTATTAATAGTAAGATGCGAAGCAACACTGGAAAAATTTTTTACGTACCCTTTTCGACATTCATTATTCATTTTTTTTTTTTTTTTTTTTTTTA
>JZSA01004968.1:0-14451 GCA_000956155.1 Cotesia vestalis | reverse complement strand
AAAAAAAAATATTTCAATAATTTTTTTAAGTAATTTTTAAATTAAAAATTATGTATTTCATTTTTCGCATCTCAAATGTTAAAAAACACTTTAGATTTTATTATTATTAATTTTATTTATTTCAATAGAGAAGTTGCATATTTTTTGATTTAATTTTTAAAAAGCTTAGTTAAAATTGTTAAGACAAAAAAAAAATATTTCAATAATTTTTTTAAGTAATTTTTAAATTAAAAATTATTTTTTGGATTCGAATTTAAACGGCCATCTTACAACGAGTTTTGAAAATTAAAAAAAAAAAATTATCTTTTGTATTTCTTGAAAATATTTTTTTTTTTAGGTTAAATTCTACTGTTTTGTGATATGTGATCTGAATTTAGCAAATACAAGAGTTTAGAAATATAAATATATTTTTAAAATCAATTTAGAAAAAATTAAATTGCTTAAAAAAATTATTAGAATATTATTCTTTGATTAAAAATTAATGCAAGTTCTCTATTGCATTAAACTTGAGATTGCCGCCATTTTATTCACTCATTTGGCTGCCATCTTGTTGAAAAAATTGAGTTACACTATTATTACCCAAAAAACTTGAATTAATCCTGAATATTATTTGAGATGTGGATAAAATTTATTTATTTGGTACATTAAATCAATTAAGCCGTAGAATACAAGACTAAATCTAAAAAAATCAAAATTATCAACAAAAGCATGAGTAATATATCGCGTGACAAATGCCAAAAGAGCGTACTCTTACAGTAAGATAGGGCTTTGTGGCAAAATGGCGTACAAAAAAATTTTTTCTGCCAATCAGCTCAAAATCGTAGGGTAATCTAATCCAGTTTTTGCAAAGCAATCTTTTAATAATCTTGAATTGTGAATGTTCCTCGTCTTTCTATAGCCATCAGTACTTAGCTTGTTAGCAATATTTTTAGGGTAGCAATACTCTTTTGCTTATATTTTTGCAGTATAAGATCGTACTGCCGTCTTTGGAGCCGTAATTGGCGTAAAACGCCTTTAAAGCTTATAGAATATGTAAATTAAGATAAAAAAAAACTTACAAATAAAACTTCTCGTTCCAAGAAGGATTCAATTCTTGAGTTATCGTTCTCGTTCGCTTCTTAACTTTTCCTACTTGAACAGTCACATAAGGATCCGAAGTGCCGCTTTTATCTTTGGCGATAAGTCCTTGCGCGGAGATAACTAGAAATAAATGTCTCGTTAGCACAAAATTGGGGATTTAAAAAAAAATGTACGATTATTTTAACTCCTGCATTTTACAACGCATATTGTTTAAGCAAATTAAGACAAAATGTAGTTTAAATTCGAGCTTAAATTCAAGTTAGAGTGGATCAGAGTGGAGTAGACCGCGAAAGTCGGGTGAGTTGTCTTGCTGGTAAATGGGAGTTGGTAAACTGTAATATAGTGGTTCCTTCACCCTGAGTGGAACTCTGGTGGTCCTGGTGGAACAGAAGATAGAGCTAGATGCTGGATATGATAGTTGAGTTAAAAAGTCCGGCGGTTGGTCCTTCGAATTAGCTGACGAGTGAGTTTTACCACCCTCTCATCTCCTTTTGCCCCTTAATGCCAGTTTCGAAACACTAATCGAGTCACAACAACTGTAATAATGCAGACTCTAGTGTCTACTCCACTTGACCTACTGTCTCTTCTTCTCAGACATTATGTTCTTTGGAGTAGTTATTGTTTTGTCGAATCATAAACTTCTATCTTAGTTTATCAGTTTAGTTTAACACTATGCGTTGTGCAGAAATTAAAAATTTTTTATGGACAATTTTTCACACACATGCTTATGAATTTTAAGTTTTTGTCATAAATACGACGACACACACATTTATTAAAAATTCTGACGATTTTTTTAAGCGTGCAAAAAGCGCGGCGTGATTTTTATAATTTTATAACAAGTTACAGCGATTATTATTTTTTGGATATTTGTTTGCCGTAAGATGGAGTGAAGTACGTCCTTTTTTTGCTGGAAGATGAAATGAAATATGAAAAAAAATTAGTTTATTATAATTATCGATATTTGGCGCAAAATTTTGTTAAAATACGCCGTAAGATGGAATTAATTCCTCAGAAGATAAATTTTTCTTCATTTTTCTGCCGTAAGATGGAGTGAAGTGCAAAAATACTATTTTTTTGGAAAATTTTTATGTTTCAAAGTATCAAAAAAAATTATATTGTAAATTTTGTCACAATACGTTGTAAGATGGAATGAAGTTATTAATTTTTCATTGTTCCGCTGTGAGATGGAATGAAGTGTAAAATATTTTCGAATGAAAAAATTTTTTTTGGACATTTTTCTATATTTCGCGGTAAGATGAAGTGATTTGTCGTAAGATGGATTATATATTACGCTGTAAGATGTAATGAAGTTTTTAATTACCCCGTAAAATAATTTTTAATATATCAAGTTGATATATGCGACAACTAAATACTTCTTGAAGATTGCCGTAAGATGTAAACTGATCCATCTTACGGCAAAGCAATAAAATACGTAATTCTATAAATATGAAACATCTAAGTGCTATAAAAAATAAAAAATGACTAATATAAAAAATGTTTGTGCATGAGTGCGTATGACTGTGAATGACCAAGACATATACATGCATCACCAATATACATTAATAACCAATTTTGGATAAAATGGATAAACTGGATAAAATATAAAAAATTAAAATCAATAAGCTTAAGATTGGTGTTTATGGTCCTCTAGGTGGTAACCTGGTTGGTTTGGTTTATTAATTACCATATTGGTGTGTTACAGATATCGTGTATGTTTAATTGGTATGTAAACATTGTATGTGTATGTTATATATGTTTGTGATTGAGAAGTGGAGTCAAGCGATAAACTATCTGGAGTTTGAGAGGACAATGTGCCTAGAATACCAGCACAAAACTGTTTAACATCCTCATTGATTTTGGGAATAATCATACGCGTATTTGTCCCCCAGAGTGATGTTTACCGCCTGTGATTGATGGAGTTATCTTTGGTCTTTAACCGACTCCATTAATTATTTATTTATCCGTCCCTTAACTCCAATTCCATTTAAATTTTGGGTCATATTACCATCGTTATTATTATTGGAGCTTAAAGAAAGTTTTGCAAATTTATTCCAGGGATTTTTTTTTTATCAAAGCTAAAACAAAAATCACTTGGCTTAGCTTGCGGATTTTCTTTTAATATATATATAGATATAGATATAGGGTTATATTTTAATCGGAAGTGAATCAAGAGATTTGATTACTGGGGCGGAAAGAAACGCCAACTGTTACCCTCTTCCGCTGTGTGGCTATCGTGCTCGATTTTTATTTCACCGCTTTTACCTTTTTTTCTTCACTTTAATTACCCCGTAAAATAATTTTTAATATATCAAGTTGATATATGCGACAACTAAATACTTCTTGAAGATTGCCGTAAGATGTAAACTGATCCATCTTACGGCAAAGCAATAAAATACGTAATTCTATAAATATGAAACATCTAAGTGCTATAAAAAATAAAAAATGACTAATATAAAAAATGTTTGTGCATGAGTGCGTATGACTGTGAATGACCAAGACATATACATGCATCACCAATATACATTAATAACCAATTTTGGATAAAATGGATAAACTGGATAAAATATAAAAAATTAAAATCAATAAGCTTAAGATTGGTGTTTATGGTCCTCTAGGTGGTAACCTGGTTGGTTTGGTTTATTAATTACCATATTGGTGTGTTACAGATATCGTGTATGTTTAATTGGTATGTAAACATTGTATGTGTATGTTATATATGTTTGTGATTGAGAAGTGGAGTCAAGCGATAAACTATCTGGAGTTTGAGAGGACAATGTGCCTAGAATACCAGCACAAAACTGTTTAACATCCTCATTGATTTTGGGAATAATCATACGCGTATTTGTCCCCCAGAGTGATGTTTACCGCCTGTGATTGATGGAGTTATCTTTGGTCTTTAACCGACTCCATTAATTATTTATTTATCCGTCCCTTAACTCCAATTCCATTTAAATTTTGGGTCATATTACCATCGTTATTATTATTGGAGCTTAAAGAAAGTTTTGCAAATTTATTCCAGGGATTTTTTTTTTATCAAAGCTAAAACAAAAATCACTTGGCTTAGCTTGCGGATTTTCTTTTAATATATATATAGATATAGATATAGGGTTATATTTTAATCGGAAGTGAATCAAGAGATTTGATTACTGGGGCGGAAAGAAACGCCAACTGTTACCCTCTTCCGCTGTGTGGCTATCGTGCTCGATTTTTATTTCACCGCTTTTACCTTTTTTTCTTCACTGACGTTTATTTTTATTACGCCTGGATTTAGAAGTTTATAAATTTTTATAGCGGAAACTCTGCGAATACTTTTACACATTTATTATTAAATAAGTTTTCGAGGAGTTTAATGTAATGAGAAAGTTCATTTTGTTTGATTTACGAGTTAGAAAAAAAATTTTTGTAGATGGATTAGATTTTTGATTTTTAGGAAAAAGCAAAATTTGAGAAAAAAATTTTTTTTGCCGTAAGATGGAAAATTTTGCCGTAAGATGGATTTTTTGCCGTAAGATGGATTTATTCGAAAGGTAAAAATGTCTTACTGAATTTTTTTGTTACTTTTTAAAATAAAGTTCAAATTGGAACAAACATATTTTTTCTCGCCGTAAGATGGCGATTTTTTTGCTGTGAGATGGAAATTTAGCCGTAAGATGAAAAAAAAAATTTTTTTTCAAAAAGTTTTTTTTTTTATTTTTAAACGAAAGTTAAAAGAAATATTAGAAAATTTTTTTTTGCCGTAAGATGGATATTTTTGCCGTCAGGAGGATTTAACCGTAAGATGACAATATTAATTTTTCTTTCAAAAAGTTTTTTTTTTAATTTTTTTACGAAAGTTAAGATAATTTTTGAAAAACAATTTTTTTTTCTTGCCGTAAGATGGTCATTTTTGCCGTAAGATGGATTTATTCGAAAAGTAAAAAGGTCTTGTTGAATATTTTTTTTTATTGATTTTTAAAATAAAATCAAAACAAGGAAAAACATTTTTTTCTCGCCGTAAGATGAAAAAAAATTTGTTTTCCATTTTCAAATAAAAGTTAAAATAAATATTAAAAAAAAATTTTTTTCTTGCCGTAAGATGGACATTTTTGCCGTAAGATGAAAAAAGTTTTTTTTCTCAAAATTTTATTTTTAATTTTCAAACGAAAGTTAAAAAAAAACATTTTCTTGCCGTAAGATGGAAATTTTTGTACTGATTTTTAAAATAAAATTAAAACAAAGAAAAATATTTTTTTTGCCGTAAGAATAAAAAAAAAATTTTTTTTTTTAAATGACAATTAAAATAAACATTAAAAAATTTTTTTCTCTCCCTAAGATGGAAAAATGTTTTTTTTTTTATATATTTTAAAAATAAAAGAAATATTTTTTTTCTCTTCATAGAATAAAAATAAATTTAACTTTTAAATACCATCAAAACGAAAAAATTACCTTTAAATTTTTAAATTACCCTCCTAGAAATAAAAACTAAATAAAAACATAATACAAAAAAAAAGAAGTAGTAATTAAATCGAGGTAGTATTTTAAAAAGCAACAAAAAAAAAAGTAACAAAATCTCCAAAGTAATTTACCGAGAAAATAAAAAACGAGATAATAGCTCCGACGGGTTTGATAAATTTAACTGGTAATTTAAATGCTGGCTTAACCCCTTGGCTTCCTTTCCTCGTCATCTACTTTGTCAGCCGTCAACTACCGGGTTTCTTCGTGTTTATTGATCCCGCGTTCATTTAAGCTCACCCGAAAAATCTAACCCGCGTAAATCATCCCAATAAAAATGAAATAATTCATCGAAAAATTTTCTAAATTAAAAATGTCTAATAATAAAACCCTCACAAAATGATTCTAAATATTTTCTAAATATTAAAAAATAAACAATAAGGTAAAAGCCCCAATTATTGACAGGGGTCTAAATATTGACACCCTAAATTATTTTTAAATATATTTAATTATCTGTAATAAAAATAACTATCATATAAATTTTTATTAAATTGTAATAAATTAAAAATTTGAAAAAAATTACTGTCAGTTCAAAATATTAAATATTAATTATTAAAAAAAAATAAAGTTAGCACCAGTTCATCAAACCAGCTTACAAGCGTCTATTTTCTTAACAACTTTGGTTAGAAAAGCATTTTTTTTAAATGCCGAGTTTAAATTAATTTCTTCATCTAATTATATGATCTTTTTTTTTTTTTTAATTAACAATATATGAAAAATTTATAAAATTGAATAATCGAAATTAATTGTATGGTTTATAATATTTAAATAATGGGTGTCAATAACTAGTTGATAATTTTTAAGTTGAATCTCATATTGACAGCCAGTCGACAGCGCTATGACGCCTTTTTTTTACTTTAAACTAAAAAATTTACTGTAAGAGTTTGAACTCTTCTGATTAAATAAATTATTTTTAAATTAATTTTTATATTTTTAAAAGTAATTAATCATTTATGGAAATTATTATTAATAAACTTTAATAAAATTGATTACTTAATAATAAGTTTCGATAAATAAGAATAAGCAGATGATTCGACGCTTGCGCAGTATAGGTGTCAATAATTGGGGCTAAGGTATGTCAATAATTAGATCAATCAGTTTTTTAACCTGCCAATAATTGGTGTATCCGGATAATCTATTTAATTATTTAAAATTAATTAGTAAATATCAGTGATTATCATTTTAAAAAAATAAATTGATTAGTAAAAACATTACTTGAGACATTACCACAAAAAAAATTCAACGATATTGATATTTAATTGCTTGAAAAAAAATGAAATTATAATTTTATCTCTTATAGTGTCAATAATTGGGGCTTTTACCTTATCCCCTTTAAAAATAATTATTATAAAAAATAGCAAGAAGAGATGTGAGGTCAAAGCGCTGCACCTGCCAACATAAAGGTATCGATTTACGGGCGTCGCTTAAAATGAGACCAAGGAATATTCTTTGCTGTTTTTATTTATTATTTAACTTTTACCTACTGGCGTACGTCCTCTTTAAACACTGTTTAGTTATTTATTATTTATCGTTATATCGTCACACAAAGCACAAAGCCTTGTAATAAATAAAATGCGTGTGTCAGAATATATTAATTATTTAATAATAAATATCCGATAATTATACCCCGCGAATTTCATTATAAAAAAGACAATAACAATAATTATTGAGCTGGATGAAAATAGTGTGATTTAGTCAGTGTGTTTATGGGGTACCTGTGATGGCGATCTTGCACGACCACTTGCTGGTACCCTCGAGGACGATCATCTCCGCCTGCTCTAGGCTGTCAATGTGTGTATCCGGGTCGACTGAAAAGGTCGTGCTGAAAATAATACAATGACCTCGTCATCAACGACAACAGTACTAACGGTGTACAGACTACCTGACTGTTTGCTGAAAACAAAATTGTTAATCTAGAGAAAAAGAGAGATACAGAGAGAGAGAGAGAAGTTCTTGCTGAAGAAAACGAAATCCTGGAGGTCACTTTTGAATTAGACACCTGTTCGATCGAATTATGGCTTAGAATAAGAAAACTTGTTGCTCCGAATTGGATCTATAGCTTATCTGATGGCTGGGCGCCAGCAGCTGATTAAATCCCGGTAAATATCAAGATATATCGCTGGTTATGAATTTAATTATGATTATAGCTGTTTTTATCGAACGACGGATGGAGTGAGTGCTTTTCAGCGAACTCCATGAATTTCCATCGATTATTTTAAAGGTAATTGCCTTCAAAGAGGTTTTAGTTATTTGAAGAAAAATGGAGAAAAAAAATTAAGTGACGAGGAAAAATTATTTTGAGAGCTCGGGCCGGGAATCGAACCTGGTTATTTTGGGTAAGAGTTAAGGGCTCTTATAGTTGAGCTATAAGAGATATTAATAGCAATTTTTTTTACAGCTGAGTGAAAACTAGACCTAATAATGATGCGTAGAAAAATTTACTGATGTAGTTTAATAGGAAAATTGTACTTAGTACTCTGAATGATGCACGGAAAAAAATTCCTGTGGAAATAACAGTAAATGGAATTGTAAGTTTTTAAATTCAGGATTTTCACTCAAAAAATTAACATTATTTTTTGTCAATAAGGTAAAATATCCAGTAGTTGAACAGGTTTTAAAGTAAAATATATTTGACCCTACTTTTAATACATAACTAAAATGGAAACCTACTGTTTTATAATTTTTTTATCAATTATTGAATTTACAAATTTTCAGGAAGTTTTAAAAATTTGACTTCTTCTTAAAGATGTTCAAGTACAGGGTACCTTATAACATTATTTAATAATGTAATTTTTCTATATTAATATTTGTAAATTTAACATTACTAGAAAATTGAACGCGTTGTGCGCGCTTCGGTCAAAATATTTATTATTGACTATTTAAATAATACGTATTTTTAAAAATTTGATTCATTAATATTTAACAGTTGCTATAGTAACTGTTGCTATGGTCACAGTTGCCATAGTAACCGTTGCTATGGTAATCATTGCCATAGAAACCATTGCTATGGTAATAATTATCATAGTAACCGTTGCTATGGTTACAGTTTCCATAGTAACCGCTGCTATGGTTACAACTGCCATAGTAACCGTTGCTATGGTTACAACTGCCATAGTAACCGTTGCTATGGTTACAACTGCCATAGTAACCGTTGCTATGGTAATCATTGCCATAGAAACCATTGCTATGGTAACCGTTTCCATAGTAACCGTTGCTATGGTAATCGTTGCTACGGATACAGTTGCCATAGTAACCGTTGCTATGGTTACAATTGCCATAGTAACCGTTGCTATGGTAATCATTGCCATAGAAACCACTGCTATGGTAATCGTTGCTATGGTAACCGTTTCCGTAGTAACTGTTGCTATGGTTACAGTTGCCATAGGAACCGTTGCTATGGTTACAATTTCCATAGTAACTGTTACTACGGTAATCGTTGCCGTAGTAACCATTGTTATGGTTACATTTTCCATAGTAACCGCTGCTATGGTTACAACTGCCATAGTAACCGTTGCTATGGTTACAACTGCCATAGTAACCGTTGCTATGGTAATAATTGTCATAGAAACCATTGCTATGTTAATCGTTGCTATGATAATTGTTGCCATGGTTACCATTACCATGGTAACCGTTACCATAGTGATCACCATAGCAACAAAAAGCGACAGCAATAAAAAAGTCACATTAACTTTTAACTAAAAAATTAAAAAACGTAAATTTTCCATCATTAATGTAATTTTCACAGGAAATTTTTTCTATTTAAAAATCAATTTACTATTTTTTCCCTCTTTAAAGAACATCAGATTTTCATCAGACTGTAATTAAGAAAAGCTCCCGTAATTGAAAACAGAAAAGCACCACCGGTTTAATTAAAATGGATGACCAGTAAGTCAAAATGAATTAATAACCCCAAGATGAGTTTAGCGGTAGGTGAAAGTTAAATCGAATGAATGAAAATCCATAGGAAGCTTTGATACCGGGATTGGTAAGTCCGCCGAGATTACTCGAGCTATAAGATCTGGTTGTGCTTCTGGGCATGAATGACGGTCGGACTGCTCTTCAGAGAGTCTTATCGATCAGTCTCGTGAAGCACAGACACTGTGCGAGACCCGAGATGAACTATTTCAATCGCGATATTGTCTCTTGCTCTCGGGGTTAGCTCAGCTGAAATAACAAGATCCGAAACTGTGTGACTCAATAACCCAAATTTATCATCACAATCATGATCAACACACTTCCGTTTTGCGAATAAGGATAACTTAAGTCTTAACGACGACTTAAACCACTTTCGTGAATAGCAATTCGCTAACAAGCTTAGTTTATTCCCAATTTGATTGTAAATTTAAACATCAGCACTATGCAAATCCGCTTAGACTTGATCAATTGAATCACGAGGTTATTTATCGGCGATAATATCTACTGTGAAGTGTATATTAACTTATTTAATTTATGAGTATTTATTGACGGTCCCTAGATATACAATACAAGTCTGGAAAGTTGTTTGTGTTGGTTGTTTTTATTTGATTGGCAACACTGAAAATATAAATACGGATAAAAAACAATTATACGTTCAGCAGTATCAATATTTAATGGTCAACATAAACGAGCACTATTTATTAAGAAAAAAATTAACACTCAAAAAAAGGTTGCCTAATATCGGATGAAAAATCGGCATTGGATTTATCCAGCGGTACAAAAATAATTAATAATAATAATTAGCGACATATACGACTGCTGCAACAACCATTTGCGCATTGAGTTAATTGAATTTTATTAATGTACGCCTTTTAAATATCACTGATTAATTTTGAACTGATATTTTTTAGATATTCAGACACTTTGTTAGATTTTTGGATTTCAAATTCATGCTAAAAAAATTTTTTTGGGATAATGTAAGACATTTTGTGGTAACAAATGTATTTCCGACAAATAAATAATAATTTTTGTTTAAAAAAAAATTCGAAATTTTTGGGTGATTTTCAACGAGCTGTAACTCCGAGGAAAATGATCGTACAGCGAAAAAAAAAATAGCAAATTGTAGCTCCAAGTGTCTAGTTTTCAGATATGACCGTGAAAATTTTTTATCATGTTCGGGTCTGGAGAAATCCTAAGAAAACTACAAAAAAAAATTTTCCAAATTTTTTCTCGTCTTAAAAAAGGTCTACGGGCTTCAAAAAATTTTTTTCCATTGTTTCGCTGACAAGCTTTTTTAGAAAATTTAATGCCTTTCAATTTTGACGTAATCAAAAAGCCTGTACGATGATTTGCCGCGGAGTTATCGTCAGTCAAAGCAAAAAAGTACTTTTTCACTTTGACAATCAATAACTCTGGAAATAATTATCGTATAGGAAATCGAAGGACGGTTTTAAAAACTACACGATATTCTCTATAAGATACCGTGAATAGCTTTTGTCAAAAAAATTTTTTTTTAATTGAAAACTTTAACTGAAAAAACGACAAAAATTCGTATAATTAAGGATATTTGGATAACTTGGTATAACTTTGGATAAAATGGATGAACAAAGGATTAAGTCGGTACTTTTTCAACCTCCGAGTGTCCCCTAAAATCCCTGAAAAATTCAAAGCGCTAAGATTTTTTTTTCATAGTACCCCGAAGCTTCAAATTCTTTGTTTTTGCAAAAATCACTATTATGAGCAATTTTTCGATTTTTTTCATTTCTTCAATGAAAAAAAAATTTTTTTTCTCAAAAATCTTTATTTTTCCAATCAAAAAGATTAATTTTTCAAAAAATTAAGAAAAAAAAAAATTTCAATTTTTTTTCAAAAATTTTTTTTTTAGGAAAAATTTTTTTTTTTAATTTTTTTTTCAAATTTCTCAAAAAATCAATCTCACCCCGTCATTACACTCATCGAGACCTTTAATTTGAGTACCCACATCAAATTTTCATATATTTTATATATTTATATATTTCATACATATGTATATATGAAAAATATATCAAAAATACATGTGGGTACTCAAATGAAAGCTCTTGATCAGCGTAACATCAAGATGAAAATTTTTTGAAAAAACAATAAAAAAATTTTTTTTGAAGCCTGTAGACCTTTTTTAAGTCGAGAAAAAAATTTATAAAATTTTTTTTTGTAGTTTTCTTAGAATTTCTCCAGACCAGAACAAGATAAAAAATTTCCATGGTCATATCTGAAAACTAGGTTAATTTTTCCAACTAATAAATTTCCCATTACTCATTTGTCACCACATGTTTTCCCATTATCCCTTTTATTATTCACCCAAACAAATTTTTATAGACATATCAATTGGAATTAGCATTCCCCGCTTTTTACCGAGGGAACAAATGGTTGTTGGCGACAAAAAAAAACACAAATGAGCACACATGTTACTGCAACCAGCCGGTCAGCCAGGCCCCTCGGAGCGAAGCTTGATTACAATTATTAAGATTAATTAATATTGGATTGGAATGTCTTATATCCTGGTACGAACACATGTAGATACATCTATAAATATGAGCCTATCAGGAACAAACCTGTGATGGCGATTTTAGCGGACCACTTGCTGGTGCCGTCCAGCACTGATTGCTTGACTGAGGTTAAATATTTCTGGTGCTCTGTGTCGTCGATTCCAAATACTGACCTAAACTCCGAAGTCACGTTTAGTTTAACCGTAAACTTCGCTATTAATTACTCACCAGTTGTTATTATTTAAGGATATACAATATATATATATTTATCAAGTTTAATTGAATTTGCTCTCTTCCCCGCTTGTTAATTTCGATCTTCGACGTAAGGTCATAAGTTTAATCTATATTTAATCTCCAATAGATTAGATGTTCCTCAATTTGATATTTTATGGCTTAAATATTAACGGTATGTCTTTTGACAATTTATACCTCGATTTATGGATTAACTTTTGAGGAAACGAGCAAATTAATTCATGCTCATGCCGCTTGATCGCTATTAATTATTTTTTTTTTTTTTTTGGAGTTACTTTTTTTGGTAATCTGTGTCATTATTTATAATTCATAAATCACAATTGAAAGGATATTAATTATTGCGCGCGGATATTGTTGAGGGATTGTTTATCTACTGTTAAATTCACCCGACAGATACGCTGTATTGTTTTTGAAATGCAATCGTAAATAGACTGTGTTTTCGATGTAATCAATTGATATATTGAGTACATTATACCAAGTTTTGATTAAAGCGAAATATTTCAACCCTTTCATGGATAAACAGGCGTTGAATTTATTATTTTAAATGGACTTTGGTTTACAATTGTTAATTTTATCGGGTTAATAATTTTGAAAACTCACTTTAGAAAAGTTTGAATTGAAAAAATTTTTTGTAATTTTTTGTTTATGAAATTAGTGTATTGTCATGGGTAATCGATAAATCTACAAAGTTTGAACGAAATCTGGCCGTTTAAAGTGCGTCGAAATCGCGCCCAAAGAAGTCGGTTACAAACATACAAACATACAAACATACATACAAGTGAAGCTAATATAAAGCGTGTAAAAATTCATAAATAAACATTATATTCATAATTGTCCTCTCGAAATCCTCAAGCGTGTCAAAATCTACCACTTGAAAAAATTTTCCACCATAAATCACATTTCATAATAATTAATAATTTATATTATGTCAATGTAAAAATTTAACCTATCGAATTTTCCCTAAAATTACCGCTAGCCATCTAATAAATATTAAAATATTCAAATATCCCGGAATGTGTTTATAAATATTTACTCTAACCCTAAAGGCTAGTTTGCGTAGAACTTATCGCAAGTGGGATTCGACTGGAATGATAATTTCCAATAGACGACCCCCTCTCATCCTTTGGAGGGTTAAATTTACTAAGCTGCAAACATCCAAAGAGCAATTTCCGAAAAATTTAACGGACATTTTTCGATAATTACTATTTCCATATACTGTCCAATCGGGAATTGAATGCTGGAAATTTTTTATAAACGTGACCTAATTCTCGCTTGGGATCGATACATGGATTCACCGGGTTTTATTACTTTTTTATAGGAATAACTAATAGCGATCAAGTCACCAGTTGCATTTATTAGTATTATTGTTTTAATTTTTAACGATCAAAATAAAAAAAAAAAAAAAAAAATTAATATTAAAATTAAAAATTCATATTAAATTTAAAAATCTTACATCAATATCTCCAGCAAGTGATGATCCATAAATTTGTTGGTAAGCATCTTTAATATCTCCAAGATCTATTTCAGAGCGTGTAACAATAACACGAATAAGAGTAGAGTCGTCAGTTCCCACTCCAGAAATAGCGTTATGAAGTCTCTCAGCAAAGTAAGCAGTTTTATCTCTCGCGCATTTTACTAAATTAAAATAAAAAAATAAAAAAATTACTAGGTTCATAAAAAATATTTTTAAATCGATAATTACCAACTGCAAGGTAGCCATCCTCCAGAGATCCGGAGAACTCGCGGCGAATAGCGTCTTCGATGCTGCTACCGGAAATTTTTTCGTACTCATGGAAGATTTTTCTCAACTGTGGAAAACTTTTAGTGATCAAAACTGAGTTAAAGGTACTCTCGTCCGTTCCCCATTGGCCTTCACCGGCTTCAAATAATTTCTGGGCCTCTTCTATTGCTAAAGCTTCGTCTATGTCCGGATCTTCATTTCTCGCAGCCTGTTATTTAATTTAATTTAATTAAATTTAATTTAATTAATGGATGCAAAGACAATATAATTACACAGTATGTAATTTTTTATTACTTACACATGAGAGAGAAACTAATAGACGTTTGAAATGTCCGGAAGTATCGCCTTTTAGGGCGTCTTCTAATTCTGTGTCATAAACTGTAAAAATAATTTAATTAATTTAATTCTCAGAAATTATTTTTTTTAAATTGAAAAAAATTTTTTTTT
>JZSA01004965.1:0-34865 GCA_000956155.1 Cotesia vestalis | reverse complement strand
TTTTTTTTTAATAATTAATATTTAATATTTTGAACTGAAATTAATTTTTTTCAATTTTTTAATTAATTAGAATTTAATAAAAATTTATATGATAGTTATTTTTATTACAGATGATTAAATATATTTAAAAATAATTTAGAGTGTCAATAATTAAGGCTTTTGCCTTAATATTTAATAAATAATAATTATAAAAATCAGATTTTATATAAAATTAATTTGTCAAAATCTTTACAAATTTTTTGTCCGAAGGACAAAAATTTCTTACCATCAAGCCGACAAGATGGCGAACGCGTTATTTTGATGCTTACATTAAGGCCGGTTTCTATGGCCGAGGATAACATGCACTGTGGAGGAAAGCCGCGCTCATCGCGATCCTTCGATAGTATCTTAAACTCTTAACCATCTTGATGATGATATATATCATAAATAATCAATAATTAATATTGATATTGTAATAATGTAAATAAAAATAAATTTTAGATAAAATTCAGATAATTAATTAAACATTGTTGTTAATATAAATTTACCTGTAGTTAATATCGTAAATATATTCTGTGAATAAAAAAAAAAAAAGCATAAGCTCTAGCAAGCGGTCCAAGTAATCCTTGTTTACATAATTACCACACAATCTCCAGTTTGCTTTTCTTTTTCGATCTCGAGGATTCGCGCGAAAGCGTGCTTGTGCGTAGAACAAGAAAACTCAAGTTAGGTCGAAGAGACTAATTGTAAGAAAAAGTTTATCATTGTTTGCATTAACGAGGGGTTGCTAATACAAAATACGAAACATAATAATAATAATATAATAATATAATAATGATAATAATATTAATAATATAAAAAAAAATGATTTACTTTTTAACTATAAACTCAAACTCTTAATAAATATTAAGATGCGTTGGGGCAATCTTTATTCTTACAAACGATAAGTTAGGGACTGTTGATATTAACAATATAAAACAAATTTTACGAAAATGGCATGAAAGAGATAGAAAAAAAAAATAAATTTTTATGAAAGAAAGAGAAATAAGAGATGAAAGAGAGAGAGAAAATTATGAAAAGATGGATAAGAAATAGATGAAGAGAAAGAGAAAGAGATAGACAAAGAAAACGAGTAACCATGCAACGTTCGAGCAAGCAATTGTTAAAAAATATATTTTTATTTAATTTTTTTTTTAATCTGTTGACTAAGGAGGCATTTAATTAGTACCTTCAAGACCTGGAGGTGGAGATTTATTTGAGTTTATTGAGAGGTTCAGTAAGTGGTTTTATTGTCAGGTGATCAGGTAACAACAATGGGCGCCACAGAGAACAAACAAAGAATAGCATTATATGCTGGTTAGTTATTGTCGGTTAATATTCTTATTATTAAGATAGAAAAATTACTGTTTAGCTTTTTTAATTTTTTTTTTTTTTTTTGAAGCTAATTTTGTAATTTTTCTTGAGTAAAAATAAAGAAAAAAAATTTTCCGGAGGATACAAAACACAATATACAATTAGATTGAAAATAATTACACAACATACAGGAAACACCAAAGGTTTTTTTTAGTTTTGAGGCTTAAAAGGGTTCTCGCGTGAAGAAATTTGAATTTGAAGAAAGAAAATTGATTAACTAAAGACATTAGGTATTGTTAAATTTTTATAGAATCCATTTTTTAAATACTACGGCTGTTTTTTGAAATATTAATTACATCGAAAGTATTTTTAGTCGATATTAAGCTGTAGAATTAATCGGATATATAAGTTATGATACATTGTCTGAAAGGTAATTTAATTTTCTACAATTTTGGATTCTTGCAAACTTTTTATAAAGTTAACCGTTCAAAAGTTACAGATGTTATAAGAATTATTAATTTCATCGAAAACGCTTTTTGCTGATATTAATTAACTTTAAGGTTTGAAATTGATTAAAAAAAAATTTTTTTATGGAATTACCGGAAAGGAAATTAAATTACCTACAATTTTTGTATCTTGTAAAATTTTTATAAAACAAACTGTTTAATAGTTACAGCCACCATAAGAATTATTAATTTCATCGGAAATACTGTCTCGATATTAATTAACTTTAAAGTTTGAAATTCGTTGAAAAAAAAATTTTTTTATTGAATTATCAGAAAGGAAATTGAATTTTCTACAATTTTTGTGTCTTATAAAATTTTTATAAAACCAAACGTTCAAAAATTACGAACGTTCTAAAAATTATTAATTTCATTAAAGATGCTTTTGCTGATATTAATTAATTACAGGGTATAAAATGAATTAAAAAAATTTTTTTTTTAATTAATATCAAGGAAATTTGAACCCTTATAAATTTGTGTCGTATAAATTTTTGATAAAATCAACCGTTCAAAAGTTACAAACATTTTAAAAATTATTAATTACATCGAAAAAAATTTCCAGCCGCTAATAATTAACTTTAGGCTTTGAAATAAATTAAAAAAAAATTTTTTTTATAAATTACAGGAAAGGAAATTAAATTTCCTACAATTTTTGTGTCTTACAAAAATTTTATAGAATCAACCGTTCAAAAGTCACAGTAACTAAAACATTATTCCTTCTAAGCCTCAATTTCAGAACAAAAAAAAAACGGTATTTATTGAAAAGAACATTGAATTGCATAAAAAGTAAAAGTCGGGACAAATAATCAAAATAAAAAAATATCCTTGAAATATTCACGAATCGCGTAATATCCGCGTGGTACACTGAAACGCAGAACATATGTAATATTTAATGTAAAATATAAAATTTATTATTTATAATTTCGAGTATACGTTTTCTAGAAAATAATTTATCGCACACAACCTAGATTTAGCTCGGGCGCCCTAGAAAACATAAAGCTCGTAATTATTATCATTATCTATTATTATTATTATTTTTATTTTTATTGCTATTTTTTAAAATCTTTTGTAAAAAATTAAGGGGCTCTCGTCTGTGTTCCGCGAAAACGGAACCATCTTATGCTCTATATATATATATATATATATATAGCGCCCGAGCTTTTTTTTTTTTGTTGAAAAATTTTATATGGTCATTGTCGCAGCCAAATATTATCACTATTACTATCATTTTTATATTTTATATAATATTATTATTATTATTATTATTTTAGGGGAATGTGTGTGTCAGTTTATTGAAGATTGTGGTCTTGTCTGTTAACAATAGAGAGACTCCGAGTCAACAATAGCCGTGAAATGATAAAAATAATACGGAGAAAAAAATCTAGTAAACAATTTTAATGAAAAAAGTTTCTCGAGTTATGAATGAATTATTTAATATTTTATTTATTCTGTAAAATAACTTCTGTTTTTATTATTATTCCTTTTTCTCCAGGAAGTTTAAATATTTCTCGGAGATTTATTAGATTTTTTTTTGTTTGAAATTATTAATGGAAAATTTATTTTAAATATTAAGTTTTCGCTGACGCAAATGCTGGAGAAATTTTTTTTTTTTTAATATCTCGGGAATAATTAATTTTTTTTTAAAATGCTGCGAGAGGAATTTTGTAGGAAATTTTATACTCTATAAAAATTATTTTGCAGATTTTTTTTTATGATCGATTTTTATCGAAATATTTAATTATTTTATAACAGAAAAATAAAAATGATAAAATTTTTATGTTTGTAATTTTTTTTTAAATAACTCGAGAAATAATTAATTTAAAAAAAAAAAAATTCTAAGAGATTAATTTTGTAGAAAATTAAATTCTCTTTAAAAATTAATAAATACACGGAAAAGGTAAACTGTAATAAAATAATAGTCGATTTTTAAATTAAGTTTCAAAATTGAGAAATATTTGGATTTTTTTATAAATTTTTAAAATTATAAAAAATTTACTTAAAAAATTGTAATACTGAAGCTAGCCATCAGCTGTCAATTTTAAAAATTTTAATAACAAATCAATTACAATAAAAAAATGCTTCTAAAAATTTTCACTTGTAATTTTTATTAATTTTTACATGTGAAACTTTTTAATTAATTTTTATTTTCATAATTGCATTATTATAAAATTTTTAAATAATTTTTAATGTCTGCCAACTTCAGTGTCATAAAAAATTTCATCTTCAGAAGCTCTAAAAAATTATAAATGCAATTTTTTCTTAATTTTTACAAGTAGAATTTTTTTGTAATTTTTTTTTACAATAATTAAAATATTAAAAAATCAAAAAATAATTTTTTAAATTCAGGATCGTTAAATTTATTGTTTTGATTGAATAATGTAATTATTTATTTTTAATAAATAATTTTTGTAATTGTAAAACTAAAATATTTTATTTCATTTTTTTTTTAATTTTAAATATTTAATAATTTTTATAAATTGTGGCTGTTACACTTTCTAAATTAAATTCTGTAATATTAAGACTATAAAAATTACCCAAAATCCGAGTGAATTTTACAGTTTACTTTTTTTTTTGTTAAAATTTATTTTTTATCGAGATATTTAATAATTTTACAACAAAAAATAAAAAGAATAAAATTTTAAAGTTTGTAATTCTTTAATTTTTTTTTTTTTTTTTTTTTTGGAAATATATCAAGAAATAAAAAAATTTTAAAAAATTTTTAAAAAAGCAATTTTGTAGAAAAAGTAAGGAATAAATTTTTTTTCGAGATATTTAATAAATTTTATACCAAAAAATAAAAACAATTAAATTTTGATGTTGTTTGTAATTATTTTTTTTTAAATGTTTTGTGAAATAATTAAATTTTTAAAAAATATTTTAAAATATAAAACAAATTTTGTAAAAATTTTAATTCCTTACAAAAAAAAAAAAAAAAACATTTTTTTCTAAAAATTCAAAAGATATTCAAAGATTTTTAATTCTTTGAATGTAAAAGATTGTTTGGATAATATTTAATTTTTTTTCAATTTTTTTGACTACGAAAATGACCAAGATGAGACAAGTCCGGTCTCTAATAAGCCAATCAGTTCCTACGAACACTCGACACATAATAACAACAATAATAACAATTACAGTAATAATAACAATAATAACCCTGTATATTATTCTATATATAAATCGGTAGACTGAATTGTATATATCTATATATTGTATACAGCAAAAGGATAATGGATAATCAACTACGTACCAACTCCGAGACCAATGGTATCGATTTCCGGCGTGGTCGAATGTCCGGCATGCTGTCGATGTTGCTGTAGAACGGATTATCTCCTGGATGTCTGCAATCAAAATAATCCGCGAATACAATACCCGAATAATAAACGTTACACTTTTTTAAATTTCATTTCAAAGGTACTTTCAATCAGACATCAAATTGTCCGTACGCTAAAGTTACATCAGAAAGATAGTTTGTATTGAAGTATTATTTAGCGAGTACTCTTATTAATGAAAATAAAAATCTAGTTTTTAATTTAAATTCAAAATTTAGGGTCAAATATTGAAGATGTGAAAAAAATTATTAAAAATTTTTTTTATAAAGAATTTCATTTTTTACGACAAATATTTGTTATTAATTTTGCCCTATCTGTAATTCTTTCTTCAAAATTTGAATTTAAAATTCGAAAATTGTAGTCGTAGAATTTATTTGTAATTTTCAAAAGTTTAAAGTGGTAATTTTGGCTAAAATATTGAAAATAAAAAAAAATGATAGGAAAACCTTTTTTATACAAAATTTAATTTTTTACAAAAAAGTTTCACATCAATTTTGGTCTATTTCGCATTCTTTATTCAAAATTTGAATTTAAAACTCAAAAATTGAAGTTACAGAATTTATCCATAGTTTTCAAAAGTTCAAAATAACAATTTTGGCTAAAATATTGAAAATAAAAAAAAATAACAAGGTAAAAGCCCCAATTATTGACAAGGGTCTAAATATTGACAGCCTAAATTATTTTTGAATATATTTAATCATCTGTAATAAGAATAACTATCATATAAATTTTTATTAAATTCTAATTAATTAAAAAATTGAAAAAAAATTACTTTCAGTTCAAAATATTAAATATTAATTATTAAAAAAAAATAAAGTTGGCACCAGTTCATCAAACCAGCTTACAAGCGTCTATTTTCTTAACAACTTTGGTTAGAAAAGCATTTTTTTTAAATGCCGAGTTTAAATTAATTTCTTCATCTAATTATATGATCTTTTTTTTTTTTTTTAATTAACAATATATGGAAAGTTTATAAAATTGAATAATCGAAATTAATTGTATGCTTTATAATATTTAAATAATGGGTGTCAATAACTAGTTGATAATTTTTAAGTTGAATCTCATATTGACAGCCAGTCCACAGCGCTATGACGCCTTTTTTTTACTTAAACCTAAAAAATTAACTGTAAGAGTTTGAACTCTTCTGATTAAATAAATTATTTTTAAATTAATTTTTATATTTTTAAAAGTAATTAATCATTTATGGAAATTATTATTAATAAACTTTAATAATATTGATTACTTAATAATAAGTTTCGATAAATAAGAATAAGCAGATGATTCGACGCTTGCGCAGTATAGGTGTCAATAATTGGGGCTAAGGCATGTCAATAATTAGATCAATCAGTTTTTTAACCTGTCAATAATTGGTGTATCCGGATACTCTATTTAATTATTTAAAATTAATTAGTAAATATCAGTGATTATCATTTTAAAAAAAGAAATTGATTAGTAAAAACATTACTTGAGACATTACCACAAAAAAAATTCAACGATATTGATATTTAATTGCTTAAAAAAAATTAAACCATAATTTTGTCTTTTATAGTGCCAATAATTGGGGCTTTTACCTTATTTTATTTTATTTTATAAAAATTTAATTTTTTTTTTAAATGTTTCTCTTCAATTTTGCTCTATCTCTCATTCTTTTTCCAAAATTTATTTTTTAACCTTTGAGCAATTATCTTGAAAATGAAGACTCGAGTATTCAATTTTAATTTTAATTTATCATTGTTAACTTTGTTTAGTAAAATAAATTTGATTTTCCGCTAAAGTTTACAAAATTTCAACAAATTAAATATCTTGTTATAAAGTTAAATAATTCAATGGAAGCATTGAAAATAAATTTCTTGTAATTGAAATGTCAAATGAATCTGACAATTAATCATTCTTCTTCAGTTCTAGTAACTCAAACTATAACTGGGTTAGGTTTAGACTCTGCGGGTGAACAAGTGCCAGAAGCTGACCTCCGGATTTGTGGATCTGATTCCAACCTCAAACTTTGAACTCTAAACTCTAAACTCTAGATTGTCTGGGTATTGATGAGCTTTCGATACGTCATTTCTGTTATAGAGTTCCAGTTGTAGTTGTCGGTAAACTTGAACTTAAACTTAAGCTATTATCTGTTTCAAATTCATTCTATTCTTCAAACTGTCAACTCGTTATTTATGTAAATTAACCCGAGGTGTTATTTCGCCGGAATTATACTCGAGGTAAATTTGTCGCTCAAGTTTTATGAATGGATGGAAATATTCTGTGAATTTTATTCGTAACTTTACTTTTAGTTTGAATAGTTCCACTGCGGAAGCGCTTATATAGATCCTTTTTCTTTTTTTTTTTTTGCGGTATAAAGTGTCTTTTTTTGGGATTTTCGGCAATTTTAACTGCCATTTTGTTTTAAAGAATAGTAATTCATTATTTTATATTAAAAACATTGAACACTTTAATGTAATTAAAGGAATTAAGTCGCCATTTTAAGATTCTGGAATTTAAGACGCCATTTTGTGGTTTAAGAATTTAAGCAGCCATTTTGTGATTCAAAAAATTGAGAAGTCATTTTTTTATTAAATAAGTAGACAAAATTTAGCGTTTTTTGTTTTTGTACAAGAAATAGAGTCGCCATTTTAAGATTCTGGAATTTAAGACGCCATTTTGTGGTTTAAGAATTTAAGCAGCCATTTTGTGATTCAAAAAATTGAGAAGTCATTTTTTTATTAAATAAGTAGACAAAATTTAGCGTTTTTTGTTTTTGTACAAGAAATAGAGTCGCCATTTTAAGATTCTGGAATTTAAGACGCCATTTTGTGGTTTGGGAATTAAGGAAGCCATTTTGACATTAAAATTTGAGTCATTGTTAATTATAAGCACGCAAATAGACAAAAAAAACCGAAAAATTGAATAATTTATTGAAATGTAAAAAATTGATTCGCCATTTTGTTATTATGGAATTTGAGACGCCATTTTGTGATGTAAGAATTAAAGCAGCCATTTTGAGATCCAACAAATTGAGAAGCTATTTTTTTTTTTAAAGATGTAAGTAAACGAAATATAGACAAAAAATCAAAAAATTCTTTATGATGTAAGAAGTTGAGTCGCCATTTTATAGTTTAAGAATTTAGGAAGCCATTTTGTGCTCCAAGAATTTCACTCACCATTTTGTTATAAGAACGGAGATAATTTATGAAGAAAATTAATATCTTTCTGGTGTAAGGAATTAATTCACCATTTTATGGTTTAAGAATTTGATCCGCCATTTTATGATTAATAGAATTCGCCATTTTATGAAAAATTTCCCATCTTGTATAATTAAATTTCTTACAAAATGACTAAAGTTTGCGACTCTAGGATTTTTTTTTTTATAATTAATAAATTCAACCCGCCATTTTATAAAATAAGAATTAAAGCAGCCATTTTGAGATCCAACAAATTGAGAAGCTATTTTTTTTTTTAAAGATGTAAGTAAACGAAATATAGACAAAAAATCAAAAAATTCTTTATGATGTAAGAAGTTGAGTCGCCATTTTATAGTTTAAGAATTTAGGAAGCCATTTTGTGCTCCAAGAATTTCACTCACCATTTTGTTATAAGAACGGAGATAATTTATGAAGAAAATTAATATCTTTCTGGTGTAAGGAATTAATTCACCATTTTATGGTTTAAGAATTTGATCCGCCATTTTATGATTAATAGAATTCGCCATTTTATGAAAAATTTCCCATCTTGTATAATTAAATTTCTTACAAAATGACTAAAGTTTGCGACTCTAGGATTTTTTTTTTTATAATTAATAAATTCAACCCGCCATTTTATAAAATAAGAATTAAAGCAGCCATTTTGAGATCCAACAAATTGAGAAGCTATTTTTTTTTTTAAAGATGTAAGTAAACGAAATATAGACAAAAAATCAAAAAATTCTTTATGATGTAAGAAGTTGAGTCGCCATTTTATAGTTTAAGAATTTATTTTATAAATATATCACGTACAATTCACATTATAATTATTATTATTATATTACCAGTATTATTATTATTATTTCAAGTATTGTATTTTTATTTTTTTATTATTTTTTAATAATAATTTGTTCAGTTACAATAGTTTAAGTATTAAACTTATCGATAGCGTAACAATAAATAAAATTTTAGAGTTTTTCAAGCATTTGTTTGTTTAATTTTTTTTTTTTTTTTTTTTTTTTTTTTTTTTTTTTTCGTACCGAACTTTTAAATCTACTAGTCGTATTCGCTCTTACATATACATATATATATATATATATATGTATAATTTAATAATATAACTTATGTCCTTTATTAAAACGTTTATTATTGGTGTTCTTATATTTTTAGCGCTCCATACAAGCTCTCATTTATAAAGTTATTTAGTTTTTCGCTCGTAATGGAGCTCAGCTGTATCATGGTAAAATACGAGTAAGCTGCTAGGGGTAAAAACAACCTACCCGAGGGTGCTTTTTTTAAGAATAAGATGAAAAAGTTGTTAATAAAAAATAGATTAAATATTATTAACGCAACTTCCAACAGATAAATTCGTTGTTTACTTTATAGAATAATAATAAATATGATGACAATAAATTTAAAGGCAGGTGGCTGTCTGCTTTTTATGATAAAAATAATAATGATAATGATAATAATGTTGGATGAAAAATTTTTAATGGAAAAGTTTGTGATTGAATTTTTATTGAGCGTGTTTTATTATTTCTAGTGGAAATATTTTTTGTATGGAATTATTTTTTTTTCTTTGTGTAATTTTTCTATTTTACTAATGGAATTTTAATGGATTAATGGACTGATTAATTTTTTGGTTTCAAAAAAAACCAATGGAAGATTTTTGTGCTGGAGTTTATTATAAATTATCTATTAATAATGGAATTTTATATTGACTGATTATCGGTATATTAATGGAATTTTAATAGAATTAGAAGGCGAACCATTGATGCTGGTAATGGATCAATAGAAAGATCTATTAATGAAAATAATGGAATGTATTAAATATAATGGAAGGGAGTTTAAGTAATGGAATTTATTAATTATAATGAAATTTGTAAAAAATAATGGAATATATTAAGACTAATGGAATTCGTTAAAAGTAATGGTCTATTGAAAATAATGGAGTCTATTGAAATCGATAGAATTCATTGGAAATAATGGAGTTTATTTAATATGATCAAATTTTAAAAAAATTATAGAATTCATGAAAAGTAATGGAATCTATTAAAATCAATGGAATCCATTAGAAACAATGGAATCCATTAAAAATAGAAAAATTTAACGAAAGTAATAGAATTTATCGAAATTAGTAAAATCTATTTAAAATAGTAAAATCTAGTAATAGTAATAAAATTAATCGAAATTAATGGAATCTATTGAAAGTAATAGTCCATTAAGAGTAATGGAATCCATTAATTTTAATGGAGTCTATTAAAAATAGTAAATTTTGATGAAAATAACAGAATTTATAAAAATCAATAGAATCCATTGAAATTAATGGAATCTATTCGAAGTAATAGTCCATTAAAAATAATGAAATCTATTAAATTTAATGGAGTCTATTAAAAATAGTTAATTTTGATGAAAATAACAGAATTTATAAAAAATCAATAGAATCCATTGAAATAAATGGAATCTATTAAAAGTAATGGAATCCATTAAATTTAATGGATTCTATTAAAAATAGTAAAATATAATGAAAATAGTAGAATTTATCGAAATCAATAGAATCCATTGGAATTAATGGAATCTATTAAAAGTAATAGTCCATTAAAAGTAATGGAATCCATTAAATTTAATGGATTCTATTAAAAATAGTAAAACCTAATGAAAATAGTAGAATTGATTGAAATCAATAGAATCCATTGAAATTAATGGAATCTATTTAAAGTAATGGAATCCATTAAAAATTGTAAAATTTAGTGAAATTAATAGAATTTATCAAAATTCTTAAAATCTATTGAAATTAATGAAATACATTAAAAGTAATGGAATATATTTATATAAATAGAATTAATTGGAGGAAAATCTATTAGAAATGATTAAATTTTTGTAAAATTGTAGAATCCATTAACAGTATTAACTCCATTAGAAATAATGGAATCCATAAAAAAGTATTAAAATCTAGTGAAAGTAATAGAATACATAGAAATTAACAGAATCCATTAAAAATTAATGGAAAATTAATAGATCCATTATTAACACCAAATTTTATTATAAAAACTAAATTCTATTGAAAACAATAGATTCCATTAAAATACTAAAATCCATTAAAAATCCAGTCAACTTTCCAAACAACCCTTAAAAATTCAACTTTTCTTAGAATCGACAACTTTTCCACCTTAAAAACAACTATTTAAATTAGAAAAAAAAAAAAAAAAACAAAATTGTCAATCCAGCCGCCATTTTACTAAAAGAATAAGTCTTGTTTTTCTACACTAAACGATTAATTAGGCCGCTATTGACTGGCGATATCACTACTTTCTAACCGTTATTATCTTTTGAATATTATCAATAATATATGATATAATCATATTCGTATTTATTTAATCTACCAAGCTTTTAGCTACATTTTACTAACCTACAAATCCGATGATTATAATCACGACACGATATGAGATATGGATATGAGATATGAGATATGACCCGCGATATGAAGGGTAATGCAGATCTTGATACTATCAACGAGCTAATGTTTTCCGATTTGCCGATAACTTACCCACAAAGTAAGTATCCAAATTGAAACTCAAGTGTTAGATATAATATACGTGAGTACATTAATAGCAGCTATGATATATGATATATGTTGTGTAATATATTATATATGATATATATATATATATATATATATTGTGATGATATGATGATGGGAAAATCGATGTGTAACTAAAAGCTTAAACACGTCGCCTGTGGCCCCTTAATGTCTTATTATAAGTCACGACCCGCTTCTATTATATTATATGATATATATTAACGAGCATAGATTGATAGCAGAATCCTTCCTCAAATTTACTTTGGTTAAACTGTCATGGCCGACGCAGCGGTTAATCCGCGGGCTTATGTCGCGTTTTGTCGAACAGTAAGCCGAGCTTTCTTGAGACAGGTCAAGTATCAAGCATCAATTATTTATTGGGGAAGTTTGCTTGCTATGACGTTATACAACCGTTAGTTTCTTAGATTAAGCTATATTAGTGATAATGATAATGATAATGATGATGATGGTGGTGGTGGTGGTGGTGGTCGAGTTCTAACTTAAGACGCTAGACTTAGTTCGCCATTTTTTATTCACTAAACAGTCTTATTAATCTACCACCGTGTTAGTTTTCATTTCATTCATAATTTTCATTTCTTACGAGCAAACTTTCCGCGGCGAGCCGACTTTTATAAACTTGCTAACTTTTATCTTCAAAAAGTTACTGAGAATTTATCGGGCTCTTAATTCTTTCTGTTTCGGCTCTATCTTTTCAGTTTCTGAATTTTTAATCTGAATTTTTAAATGGAAAAATCGTACTATTAAAATTACAGAAGAAATAAATTTATAAATGAAAGTTTTACATGATATAAAATTTTAATTTAACATGTATGGAAAAACTGTGAAATTTACACGGAAAAAATTTTAATTTGGTATTTATTTGTAAATTTTAAAAATGTTATTTTTTAATTTTTTTAAAAATTGTTTCTATAATAATTTATTTGTTAAAATCCGACAGTAGTGCCATCTTAAGATGTAAAAAAAATTGTATATTACGAATATATAAAAAAATTTGAATTTTAATAGAGCTCACAAATTTTATATTGGCGAAGTGGTATTAATATTTTTTAACGGCGCGGAGCGAATTGGGTTCGAGTCCCGACTCGGGTAAATTTTTTTTTTATTTATAATTTCTAAACAATTTCTATTGCAAGTTATGAAAATTGATATTGAGTCAAGTTTTTTATTATTATTTACTTTTCAGGTTTAAAAAAATTTTTTTTTTTTTTATTTAAAGAGATCCAATTAGCCTCTTAATGTAAAGAATATCTATAAAAAAATAATACGTAGAAATATTTTTGTTTTGCATATTAAAATTAATTTTAAAATTAATTAAAAAATTTTTTACTGTGTAGATTAAATTTACAAATTTTTATCTCCTTAAATTAATATTTTTTTGGAGACTTAAAATGATTTAATTATGTAATTTTTGCACATTAATACCCGTAAATTCAACAGTATTTTTTCCGTGTAAATTTCGACATTTTCAAACAATAATTCTCAATCTTAAATCACCAAACAAAATATTAAACTTCATAAATTTATATAAACTATATAAATAATTTACTTCGGCAATTTTTTTACGGTATTTTCCCCTAAAAAGACATCGCAATTTCCTCCAACTTAACCTGGCAATAATTGCTTGCAAACTTTCCACCCAATTCCCTTTCAATTAAAATTAATATCAAAATTCACCGCGAAAGTTTCCTTCAAACCAAACCTTTGATCTTTTTTTCCGATTGTAATTTCAATTTTAAAAACCAACACGATTCAATTAGCCTCAATCGTCGCGGCTAAAACTATTAATAAAATCGCCAGAACAATCGATGAGCCCCTTGAGAGTTAATTTATTAATTGACACCTTCCATTAACTAATTTATTTATATTAATAATTATTATCATTACAATCATGAAACTGTGCTGAAAATTTTCAAGTGCTATTTACGTAAACATTAATAACAAAAGTTTAATTGAAATAAAACTTTCGGAGTTAATAAGCGATGATTAAATATTTTTCTTAATGTACGTTCCTGTAATTTTATGTAAATTACCTCTGCAATGCTAATTGCGGCTCTGTTTTATTCTCTTTTTCAATATTATTATTTTTTATTTTAAGTTTAATAGTAATAGCAATAATGTATAATATAAAAGTGAGAAATTGGTCTTTTCTCTCCCTGTTTTTTTTTTTTAATATCGGCAATTATTTTTTGTTTATTCGATTAATCGATAGTTTTCGGAGTTTCTATTACCGGAGCGTAGCATAGAGTTGTGTGCGCAAAATCCCCGGACGTTGCGTGATATTCAATAGAGTACCAGTCAAATCTCACGTGAGTATGATCTGCAATGCGTACGGATTATTATCGAGTTATTACCACCTGTTATAAAATTACAAATCACGCTCAAATGGATGACTAGTTGCAACTTTACGAGTGCGGCTCCGAGTTAGAATTAGAGTTAGGGTTTATTTATCATTCGATAAATTAAAATTATTATTATATCATTTTCATTTACAGGCACTTGATCAATAGACCGTTCTAATTAGTTTTCATGGTCGTTAGTCGTGAATTATTGGTCGCAGTTTTTGGAAATTGATACTTTCGGTTATTAATTGGGTAGGTGGTAGACTTAATTAAGTGATTTTAGTTAAATATTCAAGAATTTTATTAGCTGCACTGAAGAAAAATATTTTTCTTAGTTTATAATTATAATAGAGAACTTGCATAATCTGTGATTTAATTAATTAAACATTAATGAAAACTTTGATTTATTAAATAATTTTTGTTAAACTGCACTGTATTTTCTTGACCATTAACGTTTTCAAAAATATAAGTTCATCCTGAAGTTACACTCGTCAAGAGCTTTCATTTGAGTAGCCACATGCATTTTTTATATATTTTTGATATATACATATATATAATATATATAAATATATGAAATATATGAAAAATTGATGCGGGTACTCAAATGAAAGGTCTCGATGAGTGTAACATCAAGATGAGCTTATATCTGTAAAATTATAATAATTCACAAGATATAAGGTCATTTTTTAATTATTGATATTTTTGAAGATTTAAGCTCATCCTGAAGTTACACTCGTCAAGAGCTTTCATTTGAGTACCCACATGCATTTTTATATATTTTTCATATATACATATATATAATATATATAAATATATAAAATATATGAAAAATTAATGTGGGTACTCAAATGAAAGGTCTCGATGAGTGTAACATAAAAATGAGCTTATATCTTCAAAAATGTCAATAGTTTGCAATTCAAAATAACTTGAATAAAAATGACCACCTAAAGTTGTTTTGGCACAAGTTCCTATGGAAGCGTGCCAAATTCTACAACTTCAAATTGTCAAAGTCTTTAACTCATCAAGCCAAAACGACTCTATCAATGATAATCATGAAATCTGAACCGTACTAAAAAAAAAAACTATTTTTTTTTCAGTGCAAAATTTATTCAGTATCTTTAATAAAAAATTTCCTACACTGTGAAAATTTTTCGCCCTAAATTTGCGGACAATTTTACGATAATCTAACGCTACAATGCCAGTAAAGTTTAATAAAAATTTTTCACAGTATAATTGTATTACTTTGTTGCATAACATTATATTGTTCCTTGAAAATCTTCTCATGAAACCATATTACATTCCTATAAGCATATATCGACTTTTATGATAAAGGTGTTCCACTCATTCGATTTGCATCGAGTTTTCGTTTTCATGCTTGCCCGATTACATTAGAATCTGTTCTGTGTTCCCACCTAACATGCATAACATCTTACATAACTCTATCGCTTTCACGTCCTAGGTATTTTAAGAATTTACCAACTTCAGGTTATAGAAATTAAATCAATACTTGAATCCAAATTTTTTTCCCTAATTTTTATGAAAATGTTCTAATCCAGTCAATATTTTTCATTGTATATTCATGACCATAAAAATTCTCTACAAAAGAATTGGCTTAACTGTCTATTGATCAAGTTTCTTCAGAAATCAATTTTTGATACAACAAGCACCTTTATATATATGTGCGAAAATTTTAGAATATCTTTCAAAAGCTATGGTAAAAAAATTAAAAAATCATCAAAAACCACCAAGATTTTTTAGAAAAACTTACAAATATTAATTAGATAATCTGGGAGATTTTTTAGCTTATTAATTGATGTTGTATAACCTTATTGAATTGAAAGCGCGACGAGATAAGGTAAGCTTCGTTACAAAGTAGCCTAAAAAAAATAATATTACATAGAAGACGAATAAACCTATTCTTAATCTAGTCGTTAGATCGAAGTAGCCTTAATTGACATTTGAGAGCAAAAACGAAAGTTGCCTCTTATTGACTTTGTTTTTCGTTAATTACAACAACCACTTAACCATAATGTAAAAGTATATAAAATATAACGCATCAAAGGACCAAAAAATGACCAATCGCAACAGAGGTATCCTCGAAACCGCTAGGCCTGATGAAAGTTCCAGGACCAGGACCCGAATTTCGAGTATACCCTGTTGAGATTTTCGTGCCCTCACTTGATCATAATACTCACAGTAGGAGGCGGAGGAGGAACAGCAGTTTCCTTGGCAGTGGCGTCTTCTTCCTCCTTGAGCTTGTCTTCGGCCTTGCGTTCCTTCAAGGCCTTCAGAAGCTTCCACTTGGAGCCAGGAGGTCCAGGACTGACTTGTCCTTCCTTCAAAGTGGTGTCAGAGCTTCCGCAGGACGAAGAATCGATCTTGATCTTGGGCAAGCTGAGCGTCGCGGTTTCCGCGCTTCCAGCTCCGTCGCGTTCTCCTTCAACGACAGTGCTCTCCGAGTCCCAGCCTCCGGGAATGCTGACGGAGACCTCACTGGGAGGAACACTGACGCTTCCCTCACGGGAGAGTGAATCAGAGCCTTGATGAAGCAGCTGCTTCTCGCTTTCGCGGCGCATAGTGGACCCACTGGAGCTGCGCCTGGATTGCTCTTCCAGGTCCTTGCGAAGGTCCAGTTCTTCATCCAGCTCGTCCATGGAGTGGACAGGGCTGTCGGGTCCTGATGTCTCGCCAGAGGAGCCTTCGTCCATCGGCAGCAGAGCTGTCCGTTCCTCGCGACGAGCCTCTTCTTCGTGGGCCCAAGTGTGGTAGTCAGTAACTCTTGCAAAAACAGTTTCGATGCTCTCAGCGTTCTTCTTTTTAGGAATCGGCTTGCCGTCGTCTTCAAAAGGTCTCTGGCGACTCAGCGGAATCGCGCCGTTGATTTTAGTGCCTCTCAAATTGTTGATAAGGTTGTTGTCCTTCTTGGTGTTGTACTCATTGGTTTCCTCGACGATCTTGTTGGTGTCCTTCGGTATGGCCTTGAGCTTGAGCTCCTTCAGGACAAAGGACATCCGCTGCTTGACGTCTTCATCAGGACAGTAAGGTTGCTCTTCAGGCTCCTCAACCAGAACCTGGCCCATTTCAATATCCAATTGCGACTGACGTTCTAATTCTTCAAGCTTCTTCAATTCGTAGCAGTACCACTCGTCCTCGGAGTCTATGGAGTCCTCGGTGCTCTGGCGCCTGGAAGACACGCGGGAGGTGCTGCGGTAGGAGTGAGTGCTTCTGTTGTCCTCATCCCCTTCTCCGCTTCTTGAACCTCCCCAAGGAATATCCAGAGACTGCTGGTGTCTAGGCAAGAACCTGTTGGTCACGTAACCAAAGCCCCGAGTGCTGGAAGCCGACGGACTCCCTTCCGAGACAGGTGCCTCCTCGGACAGGCTGGTCACCAGCTCCGGAGGCTTCGCACTCGGTGTCTTTTCGTTTTTTTCAACAGTCTCTTCTTGAGGCTGGGATTCTTCCTCTTCACCTTCTTTAGGAGGTGAGGATTCCTGCAGCTGGCCGTCGTCTGACTTTTTATCGAAAGCGTCTTCAGACATCAGCTGGTCGTCTGACACCGTGGAAGACTGACGCTGACGATACTTCCCCAGAGCTCGTGACACTGCGAACTCCATGCTGGCTCCGCCCATCATCGCAACTGGCAGTTTGGGGGCCTTTTCATTGGGAGCTTCATCGGAACTTCCCGTAGAGCGTTTAATGTCCCCGACGGTTGGGAACATTGACGTAGACCCGCCGGAACCGGAACCCGTGCTTTTTCCTGAACCGTCATGAGCGTCTTCGGCATTGGTCAGATTGTCTGACAATTCTTGCTCGCTGTTTTCGTGCTTGATTCTTAGGTCTCTTTCCTTCATGCGATCCTGAGCTGCTTGAAGCTGGAGTTGTTCCTGATGCTGCTGGATCTGCTGTTGCAAAGCAGCCTGTTGCTGTTGGAGATAGTCCAGGTGTTGCTGTTGAGGCGACGGAAGCGTTGGAGTCTGCTGCTGCTGCGCCAAAGTAGACGGAGTTTTCCGCTTCTGGCTGGCTCGAACTTTAGCAAAGAAAGGTGGATCTTGGTTGATGTCCGACATGACGCTGTCTTCATCTTCGGACAACCCACTCTGTCTTCCGCTGCTCCACTCAGTTTCCGACTGCTCTGGATCAGACAGCGATTGAGAGTGATGACTCCTTCGTTTGGCCTTCTGGAGAATCCCCGAGACTGTAGACACCAAATTGTGCTTCTTTTTCTTCCTGGCAGCGTGTGATCTTCGAGACTTTACCTCGGGAGGTTCCTGCTGACTTCCAGAGTCAGAAACATCAAGATCTTCTCTCCTAACTCCTCCCGGAAGAGATTGGCTTCGATGACGCTTGGTTAGGTGCAAATCCGGCAACCAATGGCTCATCGAGCTCATCGCGTTCTTCAGCGAAGAACCTCGACGGACCTTTTTAGGAACCTTTACTTCCTCGCGTTCTTTTATATCCGCTGAAATGCTGATGTATCCCGACTGAGACACAATGACATTGGAAGGATCGTAGTAACCTTGCTGAGGTTGAGTAACTTGTCTGTCCTTGTCGACTACATACTGAGCTGGACGCTGTCGGAAATTGTCCGAGGCACTGCTTTCTGAGCTGGTCATCCGCTGGACATAGGCCTGCTGATATTGCTGTTGGTACTGAGCTCTCTGTTGATGGTAATTTTGGTAGTACTGCTGATGGCTTTGATAACTAGGCGGCTGAGGGTATCTGCGATCGTTGTAATTCTGAGCATAACTACCATCCGAAGTCATAGACCTTATACTAGAAGAAGTTGAATCATGAGGAATCTGAGACTCACGAAACCAATTGTCAGCTTCTGTCTTTGGAAGATTTGCGGAAGTTGGATAGTAGGACAATGCATCAGTGATGTTACCAGGGAACATGTTTCTGTAAGCAGTTTTGTAAGCTTCTTGGTTCGCTCGATCACCGTAGGACATCACTCTAGTTGGCTTACGGTGAGGATACCCTGAAAGTGCAGCTTCTGCGTACTGCATCGCGTTGTAGGCTTCTTGGTAGTTAGCTAAGTCAGCACCACGGTAGAACTGCTCAGCGCTGGTAGTTCGTGGAACCAACGACCGGGTGGAGCTGCTGGGGCTGCTAGTATAGACTCCGGTGATGAAGTGTTGCCGATTACCAGCAACGGAGTAGATAGCGGGCTGATCTGGCCGAAAGATTACATCCGTCCCAGGGGTAACCGTGTCGTAGGTATGCTGATGTTGAAGTGTCTGAGCGCGACCGCGCTTTTTCGGACTGGCGTTGATATTTCCGGCTGATCCGAAGGTGTAGTCATCTTTGGAAGCTGGAGATTTCGCCAAGGGAACGTGGTTCGCCATCAAACTGTTTGCCGTGGTAGTAACATTGCCGAAAGCATCGCGGCCTTCAGGCGTGTCGTACAAGGGTTCTTGGATGGCAGTCGATGTTGGAAGCGGAGGAATAGGACTAGCAGTTCTCAGTTGGTTCGCAGTGATTATCGACCTGGTGTGGTCCAGCGAGTAGGAAGTCAGCATCTTGGTCATCGAAGTCTTGGGAGAGCTGGGTGACTTGTCGACGCCGCTCCAACTGCTCATTGAGGACAGACCAGAGTCTGAGATGGCCGCCATTATGTTAGAAGGCTTGGGAGCGTGTTTTGGTGATGCGCGAGGTGATTTAGGCGACAGAGGCCGGTTTAGTCTGTCATCAGTCAGTTTTTCAACAGGCATCAGGAAAGCATCGCTGGAGTCTCTTGGAGCTGGAGGAGGCGGCGAGCTTGGTGATGGACTGGGCGGTGTTCTACTCTCAGGAAACTCAAAGTTGAGCCTCGCGGCGCTGCCGAAGTATCCATCACGGCGAGTGCGGAGACTCTGGACGCTGTGGATGCTATGGACACTGTGGATGCTGTGTTGGCTGCTAGCAGACAACGTAGGCGACGGAATCTTATCGGTAGTAGTGTTGTAGCTAACAGTCGGAGAGGCGCAAGTCACTGCTACGAAGCTCTCGCCAATCAGATCAGTGAGCTCCTTGTTTTCCGCGTAACCCTTTGCGAATTTACCGGGATCGATAGGCAAGGGCATCACAGGTTCTGGGCTTTTTTCTAGGAGCGAGCTCGTATACCCTAACCTAGGTGGCGTGTAAGTCGATGTACTGTGAATAGACGAGTCTAAGTGACTCTTTGGTGTGGTGCTCAGTCTTGGAGAAATGGATCTGGCGGTAAAATCACCGTCTGTAGCCAGCCCAGAGTCTGTGCTGACTCGAGAGATAGACCGCCCTGTAGATCCTGGACTCTTGGAATACGTCCAATTGTCAACGTCAGTCTCAGCATATATCTTACGCAATTGTTCGTCTATGCTACTAGCTTCCTCCGCTAACTTGGCCTCTGCTTCCGAGCTGAACCGCTTCGGGGATTCCATCAACCTAGTATTCAGCTCGATCAGATCCTGGGAGTCCTTCTGCAGCTTGCTGGTCAGCTTGTCCAGTTCATGAAGCTTCTCCAACGCAACCTGGTCCAGCGAACTCAATTTGGACAGCTCTGCGAGGTCCTGCTCGCTGACACACGGCGTGTTGCCTCGGTAGCTCTTGTAATCAGCCGCACTGAAGATCTCCCCTTCATCCGGATCAGCCTCTTCGTCTTTCTTTTCTTCCACAACTTCTTCCTTATCTTTAGCTTCCTTCGCCTTTTCTTTAGCTTTCTCTTCCTTACCTTTAGCTTTGTCCTCTTCCTTCTTGCCATTGGACTCATCAACGTCCTCCGCTTCTTCCCAAATCATCCCCAACTGAGAAGCAGGCCTCGAGGTCTCCCCGCATATCAAGTCTTCCCTGTAAGCGTTGTTCAGACTCCGGTAGAAAGCTTCATCAGGCATCGCCCCTTCTTCCTCCAGCGTCTCCAAGGGATCTAGCCTCACTGTCCGGTGCATGTCCGTAATCGCCGCAACAGCTCCACTGTCGTGAGTCGAATGCATCCTCGCTAACTCCTGCTGGGCAAGTTTCTCCCTCAGCACACTTGTGTCCTCAATTCCCATTGATGGGCCCAGGCTTTTAGCGATTGCGTCCAGCTCTCCGACGGATCCTCGCTGAGCTTCTTCGATGGTGTTCTGCGCACCTCCATTTCCAGGTCCTTGATTGCCACCAGCGTAGAACTCTATCAGCTGGCTGATTACCGTCTGCTGCTCGTACAACAGGCCCTCCAGCTTCTCCAAACGTTCCCACATCTTGATGTACTCCTGGCTGAGCAGGTCCAGCGCTCGCCACGCGTACTTCAGCTCAGTTTCCAGGATATTCAGCCGCTCTCCCAGTCGCTCCATGTAATCGCTGATGATGTAGTCGACGTTGCCATCACCGGTCAGGCCTGTATAACTCGGCATTGTTGAATCTGGAGCCGGGCTTGCAGACCCAGGTCCACTCAGCCTGGTAGTATCCATCTTGATCTTGGAGTTAATTCAGATTTTTTGCTCTTGGAACTTCAAGATCGCACTACTGATCGGAACATCGCAAACAAAATCGGGTCCTGAGACACCTTGAACTTTTTTATGAAACACACTCGTGTAAAAATCATGAAATACTTTAACAAATAGTTCATTTTTTTAAGAGTCTTTCATTGCACTTTTAAATTTAATTTCACTTTCAATCACCGGGTGCTGACAGGATAATCTGAAAAAAAGAAACAGAATGTTAGATTGAATATTTTCTTAGGTTTTTAAAGTGATTTTATTCCATGGTAACTATTTTCAAGATTAAAAAAAATAAGTTAAATGTAATAGGTATATTTTTTATTTTATTTTGCTCCAAATTCGATTGCTTTCAATGTAATCTAGAAGTATCGGATTTTCTCGTCACTTTTAAGTTAACCGATTCCAGTTTTAGCGATACGTTAATAAAAGATGACGTTAAATCGAACTGATTGAAAATGCGAACTGAATAATTCGGATTTAACAGCTAAGTGTGTTAAGTGCAGAATGGATACGTCCCAACGGATGGACAGAATTCAAAAAAAAAAAAAAAAAAAATAAGATGAAGTGAATTTATCTGAAGCTCTTACATTTAAACGTCAGTTTATTTACTTGAGAAGTAAATTGCTCGTGTTGAGGCTCAAAGAGACTCAACTACTGGTTACTGCTTACTACTTAGTGATGCTAGCGAATATTTTTTTATAAGATAAGATAAACAAATAAGACTTAGAACGGTGAAGTTAACTCACCCAGAAACAACTAACACTTTTGTTTTAAATCGTTAAGTCTATGTCCGTATCGATTTATCGAAGCCTTAGGGTGTTTACCCGGCTTCTGGATACAATATTTTTTTATGTTCCTATCATCGTAAGTCACGTCAATAAAAAAAACAGTTCCCGATTGTCCGACTTATTTTTGTTCGGCAAGAATTATTGAGCGCTCGGGGAAAAATTTTCTGATAAAGTCATATATAGATATATATGGCCATATCAGAAAATTATGTGTTTATATATGATTTGATATGGTCTGGGAACTCTATAATACGTTTTGATACAAAAATTGGCCATATAATGCCATATAAAGCCATACAATGCCATATATAGCCATATAATGCCATATGTAGCCATACAATGTCATATTTAGCCATATAATGCCATATGTAGCCATATAATGCCATATTTAGCCATATTAATGTCATATAAAGCCATACAATACCATATTTAGCCATATAATGCCACATGTAGCCATATAATGCCATATTTAGCCATTTTAATGCCATATTAGCCATATAGTGCCACATTAATACCATATTTAGCCATATAGTGCCATATGTAGCCATATAATGCCATATAATGCCATGCACTGCCATATCAGGCCATAAAAAAATTTGATGTATCCGTATATGGCTTAATATGGACACAAAATTTTTAGTATGGGCACATATGGTATTATATGGCATTGAATGGCCATATATGGCATGCTATGGCCAATTTTTGTATTATGGACCTTTCAAACCATAGAATTTTTATACAAAAATTAGTCACATTAAATATATGGCCCCATAATGCCATATATGATCATATACAGTCATATAATGGCATATATGGTCATATACAGTCATATAATGGCATATATAGTCATATACAGCCATATAACGGCATATATGGTTACATAAAAATTTTTTTTCACAAGCATCATAGTTCGTTGAAAAATGATCCTCATTTTTGCAGAATATTTTATTTTTGTCTCTTCACATTAATATTTATGAAAATTTTTTTAATTCTGTTTCGAAAATTCGGTTAATTAATTATCGTTATTAGGGCTCAATTGTAGAGCGGGGAAATATGACAGGTATTATAAGTACCGTCAAACATATTTCGTGATCGAAACCTCCCCGCGAGAACAAGAGTGAGTTGGCGGGCAGCCAACTAAAGTTGGCGGACGGCAAAATTGAAAATTAAAATTTATTATTATTGTAAGCTCTTTAAGCTTTCGACCGCGAAAAAAAGAATGATAAACAATAACAATGGTATTAAGGGGAGAAATATTTCTTGAGATGATTTATTAAGAGTTTAAGGCTTTTTGAGCTTTGAAAATTTATATTGATTGTAATATATTTTTGGCTATCATATATAATCATATATAAAACCTTCCAACAGTTAAAATTTAGCGTCAGTATTAAACAAATTATAATCCTTGACACGTGTTTATAAATAATCAGTCAAAGAGAATAAAATAACAAGATAAAAAAAATGTTTCCAGGGTATTTTTGATTCGTAAGATATTCAGCCTTTGATGTCGGCTCTGACGGTCCGAAAGGAGGACAGCTTTAAAGCTTGAGCCAAGAGGAAGGCAAAGAAAATCTAATACTTGATCGGACTCAAGCCTCGCTTTATGTGTCCTAACGCTTTATATGAGATAGGCGGTGTATATATACATGTCAGAGAACTTTTTCTCAGGTAATCACACCAAAGGACTTTATCTTCCACTGTCGAACAAAACTTCTATTTGCAAACACCAAAGCCAGCCAATAATTATAAGTTACTTCGAAATTTAAAGCACATTGGCTGCACACACAACTAACGACGGTATATATAATCAAAAACTAGTAGCTAGTTCAATTCTGAACGTAGCTGTTGTTATTCGATACCATCACAGTATTCGATACACAATATCCATTTCAGGGAGACGGATATTTGTATGCATACAAAGAAGCATAAGTGCTAACAAGACTCCCTTCGGAAATTGCAACGCTCTACTATCCTGATTGAATGCAACTGCAGTGCGAGCGAATAAGTGGAAAAAATATAAATTGTAATACAGAAAAAAATATGATAAAGTTTTATTCAATATAATTTAATTTCAATTCCGGTGTATACAAACCCAGTTATTATACAGAGTTGTAATAAACTAGGATAATAATAACAACGTAACAAAATAGTAGGTGACTTGTTAACGGACAGAAACATGCGAGTTGGGTCACGCATTTCTCGCCTCTCATGCATATGCATTCAAATGTAGGTATTAAATGAGAAATGTCCATTAGCACAAAGCCTCACTTTTCTGTCTACATATTCTGTGTGGTAAGCAAAGTACTTTGTACCGTGTGGAATTTATGGTTAAAACTTTATCTAGTTTTTTTTTTGTTTTTATTTTTTAGAAACTTAAAACCGATATCTTGTTTTTATTTAGCCTCAAGAGAACAGAAAAAAAAAATGAATAATTACATTAATTACTTCTGAATTTTTTTTTCTTGAAAAAATATTTCGGATTAGAGATAGAAAATTAGAGTACGCGCATTCTGACATTTTTTTACTCGCCGCCATTGTCTTACTGGTAAAAAGATCTCTTCTCTCTATATAATTTTTTTTTGCCATATATAGCCTGATATGGCATAATATGGCAATATATTGCCATATGTGGTCTGGTATGATCATATGTAGTCTGATATATCCCCATACAATTTTTATATGGCATCATATGGCAATATATGGCCATATATCGTCTGTTATTATCACATCTAGTCTGATATATTCCTATATAAATTTTATATGGCATTTTATGGCAATATATGGCCTTGTATGGCAATATATGGAATTATATAGCCTGATATGTCCCAATAAAATTTTTATATGGCCTCATATGGCGATATATGGCCTTGTATAGAAATATATGGAATTATATAGCCTGATATATCCCCATATAATTTTAATATGGCATCATGTGGCAATATATGGCCATATATCGTCTGGTATTATCACATCTAGTCTGATATATCCCCATATAATTTTTATATGGCATCATATGGCAATATATGGCCTTGTATGGCAATTTATGGAATTATATAGCCTGATATATCCCCATACAATTTTTATATGGCCTCATATGGCAATATATGGCCTTGTATAGAAATATATGGCAATATATGGAATTATATAGCCTAATATATCCCCATATAAATTTTATATGGCATTTTATGGCAATATATGGCATTATATGGCAATATATGGTTCAATCTGGCCATATATAATTATTGATATATCTTTATATGGCCATAAATATGCCTTATGTTGCCATTTATGCCTTCATATGGCCATATACGATCATTTATGTCTTGATATGGCAATATATGACCATATATGGTCTAAAAATAGTCCAATATCGACATAAATAGATTGAGATATACATATAAAATTTCATTATGGTCATATGTGATCATTTATGGCCTAATATGGCAATATATGGCCTGACATATTCCTAAATAATTTTTTATATGGTCATATATAGCCTGTTCTGGTCATCTATGGCTATATATGGCTATACCAGACCATATATGGTCATGAAAAAATTTTTTTTTGCTCTTAATTAAAATTAAAATCTAAAAAATGACTCTCAATCAACGAATCAGTTTTAAAACCACCTATTTCAATATTCAGGCCATATTATAGTAATTTAAATATTTGGTAAACCCTACCAGACAAATTCTGGCACCGGGTCACACTATTAATTTTATAATTTAAATATCTGCTGGTTACTGTTCCAGCGTGCGTGAATTTTTAATTAAAGTCCTTTGGATGAAAATTGAAAAATTGATAACTAATTTAATTATTCAATCAACAGTTAATGGAATTTCAATGAAATACGTCAAAGATAATTACAATCTATTAGTTATAAAATTTTTAACGAGTAGAATTTAAGAGGATAATAGAAGGCTTGTTTTTGGTTATTTTTTTTACTCCATAAATTTGTGTAGTTGGTTGCGATTAAATTATATTCGGAAAGGTTAATGTTACTTTGAAACAGAGGTTAATGTCCTTTAGAGCATTTCACTTTATGGAATCTCTCTACGGGCAAAGAGATCTCGTGTGCCAGTCCTGGGCACCGAGAGATCAATATTCGGTGAGCATCCGAAACTACGAGATACTCGAGAGCTAGAGTTTTCCCTTTCCCAAGTACCGAGTATTATTCTCCCTTTTTTACTACAACTCATACATATATAGATATATGCGTGTAGTCTTATATTCAAAATATCTACTTTTGTATGCAGACAATACTTTTCAACCTATTCTTTAACATTATTTATTTTTTCCGCAGTTTTTTTTTATTACAACTTGAGAATTTTGTTTTTATTACGGTTAAAAAAATACGAAGGTATTGGATTGGGATTGCTACCTTTTTTTTATTTTTTATTTTTTTTTTTTTTTTATTACCGAAATTCGATTCAAAAATTTTTGGGTTTGAAATTGATCAAAATTTCAAGAATTTTCTATAAACTTCGATAAAATTTGGATAGTTTTAATATTTCAAGGGAATTTTTATCAAAAACAATCAAATTTTTAAAGTTTACAGAAAATTACACCAAAAATTGGCAAAATTTTGAGAATTAAAAATATTAAAAATAAATTTCAATAATTAAATTAAATTTTTATTGAAAATTCTTTAATTTTAGGACTCAAGTTTCAATTTTGCCGAAGATTATAAAAATAATAATTGAAAAATAATTTACTCCTAAATTTCAGTAAAAATTCCATCCAAAAGAAATTATTGTGAAAAATTTTGATTTTTTTCATAAAAAAAATTCAAACTAAAAAACTTTACACAGAAAAAAAAAATTAACTTGAATCAAAAGAAAAATTATTGAATCAAGAAAATAATTGTGAAAAGTTTAATTGTCTTAAATCAAGACGAAAAAATTCTTAAATCAAACAAAATTTACTTAAATCAAGAAAATTTTCTTAGCTTAAGAATTTTTCTACACTGATAAGAAAAGTAACTCAACTCAAGATTCAAAATCTTGAACTAAGAATACTATTTTGAAGAAAATGATTTTCTTGAGTCAAGAGAATAAATTCTTAAGAAATTATTTTTGGTCTAAGAAAATTTTTCTTGTTTCAAGAATTTATTCTCTTGACTTAAGAAAGTCATTTTCTTCAAAATGGTATTCTTGGTTCAAGATTTTGGCTCTTGAGTCAAGTTAATTTTTTTATCAGTATACTCAAATCAAGAAGATGAAATTTAAAAAAATTACACAGTAAAAAATTATGCGTCAAAAAATTTTGTGTTAAATATTTAACACTTTTTTGTGTTAATTTAACACAATAAATGTTAAATTTACACATAAAAGTGATAAATATTTAACACAAAATTTTTTGACACAATGACGCAAAATTTTTTACTGTGTAAAACTTGATAAAAAAGTCATTTAATTTATAAATCAAAATAAAATTGATAATAAATGATCGTCGACAATAACAAAAGACTGAAAATTGTCCGGATATAATTTAAAAGGTAGCATTTCCCAAAAGAATTGATAGGTTATATTTAAAGGGAATATAAAAAGGTGATTGGGTATCACGGAATCCCCCTGTGGGAAAAGAATTAAAGGATCTAGTGAGGATCGGAGTCACGGGAGGGGGACTTCTGCTCTTACGTTACTGTCTCACAACACTATCTGTTGACACTGATCATCAGTTTATTATTATTATTATTATTATTATTATTATTATTATTATTATTATTATTATTATTATTATTATTTTTTCATATTTTTATTACTAAAATTTTTTTTTCTTATTTTTTTATAATAATTTTTTTAATGAAAAAAAATTCTAAGAATTTGTAAATGTCAGAACTTAATTTTCAAAAATTGATTATTATTATTTTCAAAATTGAATGATTAATAATAATAATAATAATAATAATAATAATAATAATAACAGCAATCACTTTTTATAAGTTTTATTACAATTATTATTAAGTATTTTTTCAAATTTTTTTTTGATGCATTTAAAAAGATTTTTCTTAATTGAAATACCTAATTTATTATTATTATTATTATTATTATTATTATTATTATTATTTTTTAATTTTTATTATTATTATTGCATTGATAAAATTAACCAAATTTATTAAATAAAAAAAAAAATGGGCTGATATGATGTACGACTAATCAACGAGCACAATGACGCGTAGTTAAGTGTAATATAACACAATAGTGCTTTTTATTAGATAGTTTTCTGATGAAAAAACCCTGAGAGAGGAATCAATGTCCAATTTGCCGGCGCGTAATTTCCTGGAATGCCACTGGGAGAGAATGAGTGTGATCGATACTGTAACGAGGACTCTGTCGAATGGAGGGAATTGTAGGTATGCTGCTCAAGATTACAGATATATATTTTTTTTGTGGAAATAAATATAACAGGAACAAACTGAACCAAGATCATCCACTTGTTCGACGTGACTAGAATGCTAGCCGCGCTAATTCGATCAATTGAATAGAAAAAATAAAGTATAAATCTTGTTAACAAAATGTCCACGGAATTAACGGTTCAGTTCTCGGTTATTGAAATTCAGATATGCTATAAAATATCCCCAACATTCGCAGTCATGTGCCGCATGCTAAAGGCTCAGGTCACTCGGCTAAATTTTATTTCACGCTGCGACGACGCCAGTTTGTCAAACTTTTTTTAGGCTCGTATTTTTTTTTTTTTTTTTAAACACGGTCTATCAACTCCAATCGTTACCGATTGTCTCTCTTATCGGTTTTCTCCTTATTGACCCGAACTTTAATTTCCCTTGTAAGTCCCGCTTCCACGTTCGTTAGAGTGAAGTAAATGTTCGATACAAATTTTTCTTCCCCTGGCGCCAGTGCTTGTTAGCAACCGGATCTATTTACCACCAATTGGGCGCCATTCCGTTAATTAACAACGGACATTGAGATTAATTCACAGCACGTGCTGTCTTACTCATGCCATTCCGTCTTATCTAGGGTGTTTGCGCTAACCCCTACATTTGCAAGCCTATCCTCGGTTCTGTTTATCTAAGAACACATCTCGTACTTCCTTGTACCAGGAAATTGTTCAGTTTGTAATTACACATCTAATTATACAATACAGAAAAAAAAATTTCATCGAATCATTTACAGAAAAAATTCCATCGAGGACGCGATCGGCTTATGGCGGGAGGTGTAACATTTTAGAATTATCGAAATAAGACCTAATGCATTATAGTTTTACGTCGCGGTGTTTGTTTAAATATAACACTTTTAAAACGTGATATTTATGATTCTATGGCTGTTTGTAAGCATAAACTTTTGAAATATTACACTGTGGTTGTGTTTTTGTTGGGAAATACTTTTAAGTCCTTGTTGGTAGTTTCCGCGGGATTAAATTTCGCGGTTGCATTGTTTCTACAAAAACCAAACTTTTTTCTCATTTTGATGTTAAACTTACAAAAATTCTATCAAAATCATCGAAATTAGCCCTACAATCCTCAAAAAACCTGATTGGTATATTCTGATGAATTTCCAGAGCAAAATTCCATTGAGGCCGCGCTTGGTTTACGAAGGGAGGTGTCACATTTTAAAATTATTTTTTTTCCCTTTCTCAGTGAAAATTTTCAACAAAAAAAAAACCTTCAAATTCACGAATTGCGCACCGAAAAATTTAGAAATTTTTTAAATAATACACTGTAAAAAATCGGGAGTGATTTCGAAGTGAATAAGAATTTTTATTCTAAAAAAATCTGACTTTTTACACTGAAATAATTTTTAATTAGCTGGAACGTGTTCTAGATGCCAAAATACTAACAAATACTTCAACTGATTATACCAAATAAAATCCTTCTCAGAATTTCACTCCCGAAGACTAAATAGATTAAAAATGACCCACTCCACAAGTTATTCACAGTGTATTAAGCCTTATAAGCACATTAAAAAAAATCTCCCTATTTTTCCACTTCTTGAACAACCCCGGAACAACTTAAACTTCCGCTGTAACCTTAAAATTATGACAAATTTTTTTTATCAACATCGAGGAACAAAACCCCTCTATAAATTAGAAAATACCGGAGATTAGTATAAAAAACCGAGATATAAAAGGTGAAGTAAGAGGCTTAAGAATATTACAAAAGATTAATAGCTTTAACGAAAATAACAACAGAATCCGTATAAAGTGGCAGGAGAATGAGCACAACCAGGAGAATGAGAACGTGCGTGTACGATCACAATCAAGTCGCAATACACACCAGTGGGGTAACGTGTGCCTAATTATGCATGTCGAGGGGTGAGTTGCTCGCTCAGTTCCGCCGGTTGCTCATTGATTTATGCTCTGTGTCCCACAATACACCTAACTATACCCAGACAGCTTACACTGACCTCAAAACCGTTCAATTTTTTTTTTGCGCCTGGGCCCATAACCTGTATGAGCGTCTTCTCTAACTTCCCGGACACTGTTACACACTTTGGCTTTCATCCTATCATTTTTCACTCCAGAAGCTGTTTTTGTTGACGGAGACCATCAAGAAGCATCACTAGACATTTTTTGCCCGTCCAAGATCGACTTTCGACCTACTTACACTTTTTTTTATCCCCTTTCGATTAGTTAGTTATTTTTTAACACGAAGTTTAGTTTTTAAAGTTCAAGGAAAACTTGGCGAGTTAACAAACTGGAAGTTGGATCAAAGAGCAGCGATCGGCAATTGGAAAAATTTTGGATCCTGCCCGTATAATTTTGTCAATCCAGACACGTATCAAAGGAAAGGACAACTTGCTATCATTTGTATCGAATCGAAAGCTTCCCGGCCAGAAAAAAAAAAAAAAAAATCTAATAAACCTCGATGCTCGTAAATTATTTTCTGCGATGGATTTATCTCTCTCTTAAGAAAAAAAAAAAAAAAAAAAATAAAAAAAAAGAGAAAATGAGGATTCGAATAGTGTAAAACAAAGACATGTCACGATAAATCTCTGGGCGCCGGGAAAGTGAGCTCGGGTGAATGAAGAAAAATCTGGGGCTGGAATCTGGATTTTGTGGGATCAGATCCCGGCAATAGGATTTTTTAGGCTTACGTTTTTGTGGCAATAACACTTTTTTTTACATAAAGAATCTTGTTTCATGGAATTGTCACATTATTATTCTTACATCTTTATATATTAGCGTAATATCCACGGGCTTGATCAAATTGGTTTTGTTTTCAAGAGATAATGGACCTGCAGAGAGAATAAATTATTACGGAGCTGTAAATCACAATCTAGATATAATGTTGCATATATATATATATATATATATACATATATGTATAGGAGATACTAATACTGGCCATGGTCATAGAAATAGTCATAGTCATATATTTTAGTCGTACTTTTTTTCCAAGAGGCGAGTCCAGGGAACATTAGTCATACATTTGCCCCATTTTCGGACAGAGCTTAAGTCTTCAGAAAAAAAAGCTCAAAATTTTTTCGACCACTGCTGCTCCATGATAGGGTATAAATTCCGGGGAAAAACGGTAAAAAATTCTTCGTTTTCTTTTTTACATTGTGTAAGAATATTAATTTATTATTTTTTACTTTCTAAGTCAGAATTTATCAACAAAAAAAAACAAAGTAATTTTTGAAGAAAGCTGATTATAAAAAATTTGTCATAATTTTAAGGATACAGCGGAAGTTTAAGTTGTTTCGGGGTTGTTCAAGAAGTGGAAAAATAGGAAGATTTTTTTTTAATAAGCTTATAAGGCTTAATACACTGTGAATAACTTGTGGAGTGGGTCATTTTTAATTTATTTAGTCTCCGGGAGTAAAATTCTGAGAAGGATTTTATTTGGTATAATCAGTTGAAGTATTTGTTAGTAATTTGGCATCTAGAACACGTTCCAGCTAATTAAAAATTATTTCAGTGTAAAAAGTCGGATTTTTTTAGAATAAAAATTCTTATTCACTTCGAAATCACTCCCGATTTTTTACAGTGTATTATTTAAAAAATTTCTAAATTTTTCGGTGCGCAATTCGTGAATTTGAAGGTTTTTTTTTGTTGAAAATTTTCACTGAGAAAGGGAAAAAAAATAATTTTAAAATGTGACACCTCCCTTCGTAAACCAAGCGCGGCCCCAATGGAATTTTGCTCTGGAAATTCATCAGAATATACCAATCAGGTTTTTTGAGGATTGTAGGGCTAATTTCGATGATTTTGATAGAATTTTTGTAAGTTTAACATCAAAATGAGAAAAAAGTTTGGTTTTTGTAGAAACAATGCAACCGCGAAATTTAATCCCGCGGAAACTACCAACAAGGACTTAAAAGTATTTTCCAACAAAAACACAACCACAGTGTAATATTTCAAAAGTTTATGCTTACAAACAGCCATAGAATCATAAATATCACGTTTTAAAAGTGTTATATTTAAACAAACACCGCGACGTAAAACTATAATGCATTAGGTCTTATTTCGATAATTCTAAAATGTTACACCTCCCGCCATAAGCCGATCGCGTCCTCGATGGAATTTTTTCTGTAAATGATTCGATGAAATTTTTTTTTCTGTATTGTATAATTAGATGTGTAATTACAAACTGAACAATTTCCTGGTACAAGGAAGTACGAGATGTGTTCTTAGATAAACAGAACCGAGGATAGGCTTGCAAATGTAGGGGTTAGCGCAAACACCCTAGATAAGACGGAATGGCATGAGTAAGACAGCACGTGCTGTGAATTAATCTCAATGTCCGTTGTTAATTAACGGAATGGCGCCCAATTGGTGGTAAATAGATCCGGTTGCTAACAAGCACTGGCGCCAGGGGAAGAAAAATTTGTATCGAACATTTACTTCACTCTAACGAACGTGGAAGCGGGACTTACAAGGGAAATTAAAGTTCGGGTCAATAAGGAGAAAACCGATAAGAGAGACAATCGGTAACGATTGGAGTTGATAGACCGTGTTTTATGTTTACTTTTTCTACGTTCCATTGCCCAGGGCTGTCGAGGGAGGAAAATAAACAGAACAGACAAACAACCGGGCTTGCTGGAACGATACTGGACGTAAAATAACCAAATCGATTTTAACATTGTTGTACTTATCGCTACTGTTTTACTGCTAAGTGTACTTTAACTATCAAGACGTATCCAATCTCTAAGTTATCAATGCTTAATGCAAACTTGTCGTTGGATTAAGGATTCAGTTTTGTTTTTGGTTGAGCTTACATCTGTTTCTTATTCCAAGTGGGCAAAAAATTATCCAACGGTTAGAATCAAGTACCCCATTTTTTACGACATTTAAATTGTCATGAAGCTCAAGCATATTATTTTATGCCGTTATATATTATTTTATTTTATTTTTTTTTTTTTTTAAATTACACCAAATGCATTATAGTTTTATGTCGCGGCGTTTGTTTAAATATAACACTTTTAAAAAGTGATATTTATGATTCTATGGCTGTTTGTAACCACAAACTTTTGAAATATTACACTGTTAAAAGTTTATGTTTACAAACAGCTTTAGAAACGTAAATATCGCGTTTACAAAGTGTAATATTTAAACAAACGCTGTGATGTAAAACTACTATGCACATCAATATTTCGAAGTCAAATTATTCGAAAAATGTTTAATTTATTTTTTTCTAAAAATCCTATACTCGGATTAAAATCTATATCCATTCCCGATCTCATTCAGCGTAATAATAATAGAAGAAATAGGGTAATATTTTTCTTAGCGGGCAATAGATGAAATCTAACGGACAACCTAGATTTTCATTGTCCGCGACATCCTGATCCAGAGCAAAACGTTCGGACAATTACGGTAAATCGATTGTCTGCGATTGTTATCAGCCTCACTAGAATGGAAGATAGTAAAGGACTGGCATCGCACCGTCACAGATTTAATGTCAACAGATATTTTTCTCCCGACAATTCTTTCAATATCGGTTTTAATAAGATTAAAATCTAATTATCGAATTTTTTATTCACTTTGAGATCCTGTCAATATAAATTGTTCCTTTTAATAAAAATAATAAAATTGGATCAGAACCAAACATGTTAACCTTTAAGCAAAACTAGAAATCCTACAAGGAAAAAATGTTAGCTTAGAGCGTCATTCCTGTGAAACTGTTTCTCAACAAGGCAGCGTTACGGCTGTAAGCTAAATAATTCATTGCTTAAATTCATGTTCCTCGGTAATGGAACCTAAGAACATTTGCTTACAAAGGTATAAATTCAGCGAATAATACATGTGAATAAATTATGACAAAAAAAAAAAGAAAAACAACAATAATTATGCAGATAGCTCTGACAAGTTAATTTAATGACCAACAAAAGGAAGAAAGAACGAGGCTGAAAAAGCTATAAGGGTGCAATAATAATAATAATAAACAAACGGGAAGGAGACATTGATTTAA